>BHDV01013055.1:98732-151064 GCA_005406045.1 Adoxophyes honmai
TAACTTTTGTTTTGCTCACATTTACTTTCATACCTTTCATTTCCAATGCGCCACATAAAATATTAACCATCCTCTGCAACTCCTAGTAGTGAGATAATGTGGATAATATCGAGTGAACGGGTAGGATGTTCTAAATTTACTTCAAAATGTAAGCAAATTACTAACGAACTATTTTTGAAATAATTATTTCCAAAAGAGCGCCTTTTGATAACCGTTTACCTAAAGTACCTAAACATTCATCAGTAAGCTTCATTCGTCGAAACAAATGAAGCCAAAAATACTTGTGTCATTTGTATTATTCACTTGCGTCAAATGACTGAATAATTTTAGAGTAAGGGCTGAGTAATTAATGACTCTTACGGTCGGATCCAGGATGTGTTTGTCTCCTACAAATCCGGTATGACGTCCCAACGGTTGTCCAGTAAGCAATGTTTAACTTTGAACATAAAACTGACACACTGAGACACACTCGGATAGAGAAATATGAGTATGCTCACTTCTTTGAGGTTAGTTTGATATGTTTCGGGCTAGTCGTAGGCTTTTATATGAGTCGTGACGATAGCTGACATAATATAAGATGCGAGTTGTCCGTGACTTTTATTAGCAACTTTTAATTTATTAGTAACTAGCTTTCCGCCCGCGGCTTCGCCCGCGTGGAACTCGATTAAATTGCGGTATAAAGCACAACTATAAGAAAACTTCTTGTTTCAAACGACACACAGCGCCATCGATCTATCATCTATCGATCGGTCATCCATCGATATATCGATTTATCATCGATCGATATCGATCTATCAAGCAAACTATATTTTTGTTCTCCCTCGGGAACATCATTTTTTTCCGGGATAAAAAGTAGCCTATTATTTAATCCGGACTTCTATCTTTACGTCTGCAAAATTTCAAAGCAATCGGTTCAGTAGTTACGGCGTGAAAGCGGAACAAACAAACAAACAAACAAACAAACAAACTCACTTTCTGACTTATAATATTAGTAAGGATTGCCATTACAAGGAGGAAACATAAACGTAAATGTAAAAAAAAACGTCTACTTATTCACGTCACATTATTTAGGTACTAGCTGTGCCCGCGACACTGTTCGCGTGGAATATTGACTTTGGGTAATTTCCCCCGTTTTTTACACATTTTGCAGTATCATTTTGCTCCTATTAGTCGCAGTGTGATGTAATATAAATGATCTATCCAACACAAAAATAATTTCTCAATTTTAACCAGTAGTTCCTGAGATTAGCGTGTTCAAACAAACAAACTCTTCCGCTTTGTAATATAAGTATAATAATATAATATTGTATATCGAGTTTAGCTCAGCTAGTTCTTGGGCAAATGTCTGATATTCTAGGGTGCAATGCACCACTGCGGCAGCGGTTAGGATCGCAGCGCAGCGTTGCGCGTCACTGCTCTTTTTGCGCGACTGCTCGACATAACCGACAACTACCCACATTTTCGCCGCGCCATGTCAAGCTAATCTCAATACGAGTGAGTCTCACCACGGTAGTTTCATGTTTAATTGACAAGTGTACAGCTTTCAAAGTTAAGATTTCAATGTAATGTTCTGTTAAAGTGTGTTTTATAAAATAAAAATAAAACACATTTATAAGCATTCAAAATACGAGTACCTATAAAGCAGTTACATCTTTAAGATTCAATCACTGCCAAGAGACCTTCCAAAGACACACAGAAATAATTACAAATAAACACTGGGCTAAATTCTTTACACACAATGAAATTACCAATAGAGATTACAAAAGCTGAAACTTGCGTCGTCAACATTAAAATCAATACACAATACCGCCTAATGCTCCGCGGAATCGATTTAAAATCTCCGAAGATTTTATGTGTACACGTACTACGAATCCTTAAGGGACTATTCTCATGTAGGTCGAAAAAGTAATAACAAACAAAACGTTTACAAACATCGCCCCCCAGGCGGTCGTGCAGAGTTTGCTATAAACCGATTTGGTAGTTATTTGGAAAATCGAATCATAAAAAAATACAGCCGCGTCCGATTTTCCTTTGCCGAGGTTTACTTGAAACTTATGTAACGTGTGACGTAGACTGTCAAAGTAGACGTACGTACTACATTTTGACAGGAAATATTTCGTTTGCGTTGCAATATTATGTTTATTTAAGCGTACACATTAACGTAAAACTATTGTGGGTATTCTTAAAGATGAAACGTTACTGTTTGTTTAATGGAATTTGCTTCATATAGTCCTAATATCAAAACATCTCAAAGTTAGTTTTTAATATAAATTAATGTCAGGTGATTTAGCAAGTTTATTAGTTTTCGAAAAGAATACCCGAGGCATGGTCCCAAAGATGGCAGCGTTTACTCGCTGTATCGCAATGTTAACGCGTTGAGAGAGGTAGTTACCAGCTTTCCGGTTCTTATTTGTATCTGCCAGATGTTCAGAGATTTTTGTTATAAGATGGAGGTTGATTTTTAGGTTATGTTGTTCGAGACAATGGCGTAGTGTGTTTTTATTAAATTCTCATTTGACCTAAAATTTTAAGTTAATTATACTAAACGTTACGTTACGTTTCTGAACTAACCACGTGCTGATTTACTACGCTATTTAACACCTATACTGCAGTTTAAAAAGCATTTTAAGGATTATTTTTATCTAGACTGATGATCGGATAAACGGGATCTATCTAACAGCATTAAAGTAATGAATGCAGCGCGACAAAATTTATGCTGCATTTCTGTTGAGTAATTCATAGTGACTTTATCTTTGACAGCGATTATTGGAGCTTCTGGGGTTTAATCCACGCTCTGACGATTTGTTAGTCTGGTAAAACATTGTAAAAGGATTGTATAGAACTTTAAAACTCTATTAACTGATATTTATTACTGCGCGGGCGTTAAGCGTTTTAATATGATTTTAAGTATATGGATGTAGGTTGCCTTACAGCGACCGAATGGTCACGAGTAGACGGGATCAGGGCATCGCATCCGTAACTCCGGTTTTTAGATGTGTGGACTGCGTTACAGTGGCCATGATCTTGAGTAGACTGAAGCAGGGCGTCACATTCCTTCCGCAACTTGGGTTCTAATTTAAAAAATATATTTAAAAAACTGCGCAGAGATTAGATAGTTACATCACGCCTGTATTAGAAATGATACATAATCATAACTCACGACTGTTTCACTTTCCGTTGCCTCTTCTTGCATAATTTTTAGGTTTTAGTTTAAAAGATACTATAGTGATAGGTTGCTAGTGCATCGCCTAAAATATACTATTAAATTATTTCCTTTTTCGCCTTTTACGACATCCACGGAATAATCGGAGAACATATTTTTTACGAACTATCCAAATTAGAATTTATTATTCTATAGTTAAAACAGAACAAGGTCTGAAGGGTCAGCTAGTTTCCAATAAATAACAAGTAGAGCTTTTTAAATCAAGAAGTAGGAAAAGCAACGTGCATTTTTATTCAAGTAATTGCAGAGTGGGGACATAAAATCATGCTAACCGAGCGTGGTGTAATTGAAAAATGTGGAGATTACATTTTATTTCAGGAAATAGGTTTCCACTACAATCACACTAAAGTTCAGGTGTAATAAAATATTACTGTAGACAAAAAAGGCGTAAAGATTTCGCTTCTGTGCCAGCCGTTTCTCCACCTTGCAGGGAAAATAATAAAATGTAGCGCAACCAAATGGAAAATTGAATGAATAAGCATTGTTTAGTCAGTACAGTCTGCTATGTTTACTAAACTTGAGAACGAATGCTTAAGTATTTAACTGTCAATTTGGCAATCAACCACACAAGTTTAGCAATATCTTTTTAAAAATAAGTAAACAAAACTACGCATGTATAGACTAATGTCACACACTTATTTCAAAATCTGTGACGACAATAGATGTTTAAGTAATTTCTATGTTATTTTTTAAAATGTTTTGCTGTACGAGTGATGAAATGACACTGAAAACCCTAATTATATAAATAATGACGAGCATTTTCATACCTCATTATACAGTTGCATACATAAATTTATGTACTTTCGCGTAATAATTTAGAAAACTAAGAAAACAAAGGAAGGATAAAATGGCTGCAAACTCGAGTTTCACAAACAATTGCGCATCGGTGAAACTATTGACTTTAAATTATGTAATTTAGAATTATTTGTTTTCTTATTTCTATCATCTCCTGTTCTATAAGGTAGACATTATAATGCTACCAAAAATGCAAGCTTCTTTGTGTAGGTAATTTTGTACGGACGTATGGTAGGAACGTTATGATAATGGATATAGATAGACATTTTTCAGCAACCAAACAATGATAAGAATTTATTCTAAACGCTATCTTGAATTATTTAGGAGGAGTAACAAAACAATGAGTTTCATTAAACTACTGAACAGGCGTACTGTGATGATAAAAATAATTCTTGTAACCATTATTGATAAACATTTATTCCAGCATTTCTCAGTCTTCTTAGTATTTCTATAAAGAATATCTTAGTAGGTATCTACGATTCTGGTTGCTAGGTATCTAGTGGTATATAAATTGTTTATTTTAAAGCAAAGAAGCCCCATGACATTTTCAACTAGGAGTCCACCCCAATTTTTCACCGCGGACTGTATCAAAGCGGAATTTATTCAACAATTTCGTTCCAAAACCGATTCGGCACACGAGCGGAGCGCGAATCGGCACAACTAAGAATGATGTAGCACGCTGTATATGACACGCCATTTTCTCGAAATCCGGTACCCGTAAACTTTGGAGTACTCAACGACCCGGATTTACGGACCCCCATTTACTCTGTACGACACTTCAACGGTATCCCTCCTCAAATAGAAACAACGGCAAAATGTTTTTGACGGGTTTCCTTGCCGTTTTTTCCGTCCGACTTTTTCTAGGATGGCCTTACCTTTTTGGGCCTTCGAAATGAGAATTGCTGCAGACGTTTTGCCACAAAGCGTTGGAAGATGTGATGTTTAAATGGAAAGTTGATGTTTTGTAGATATGGCTCAGGTATGAATATTTAATGTTTTGCTTTTTGGACCAGCGAATTTAGTTACGCAGTCGATTGTTGTTCTATATTTAGATATCAACTACGTTGCGTCAAATGTTTGGTTTCAGTTACAGAACTCGATCATTTCATGAAAGTTATAATACATATTAATGTTTTATCAGTATTTATTTTAAACGCAAAGTTTGAGTGGATGTTTTAACAGAAGCTACTTGGTGAATGTTAATGAAATTTTACAATGATGTAGCTCGCACATTAAAATAATAGGTACATTGACTTCTCAAACAACTAATTCGACTCCGACAAAGTCACGAGTAAAAGCTAGAAGTTTCATGTAAATAATCATTATAATCTGATACGCGATTGTAAAATCTGGGTGAAAGAATAAATCTCACAAAACTTTAAATAGAAAACCATGACTATTTCACGTTTTGTACCAACTTTAAGTTTAAAAACTCACTGGAGTATAATAAGGACCGGTTGCTAGGTTTATCTACATAACATCTACGGAAGAAATGTTACGGTGCTATTCTAAACCCGACTACACGATTGTCATGTCATGCCATTGAGACACGCACCACTACTAAAAACAATAGACATTTACAATCTCACTTTGTCAGTAAAACAAGTGAGAAACAAAGTGTTAACTACGAGTACTGACACTGTAAGGTCAAATAATGAGACATTGTAATAGTGTACGTAAGTAACGAATATAGCCACAGACACACGACAATATCCTTCAATTGCAATGTTGAAAAGATGTCAGATCAATTAGGAACAATCAATTAATTAGTTTTAGTAATTAAAACACTAGCGTCTTTAGGAAGCTAGACGCTGATGTTCCAATGTTTAGTATACCTAGTAGGTTAAGATATGGATTAGGTGACAGACGCCATCTGCGATTATAATATACTAGCTTTCCGCCCGCGGCTTCGCCCGCGTGGAATTTGGTTATATTGCGGTATAAAGCACAACTATAAAAAAACTTCTCATTTCCACTAGAACCTCGTTACTGTATCAAGCATGTTACGGTCACGGCTCGCTAGTGAGTACCCGACTTTGAATATTTAAAATACGAGAGCAACATTTTGGTTGAATGATAGTTCGTTTAAATAAAAAGAGCCATTCCTTCTTTCTCTTGAGATACTATGTTTTTAAAAATTAGTCCATTCTTTAGATTTTTTGCATTTACAGTGGTTCGATTTTAAGTTAAAACGATAGGGTATAGGTAAAGTTTTCAGTATTATTGAGTTAATAACAGAACAAAATCATCTTCGAGCCATATGTCCTATTTTTAATATCTAAGGTACTACCCCCATGTTCCATAATTTTGGGACGGCCCTGTACGTTTTAAAGCAAGCTCGTGTTCCGAAAAGGCCTTTATTTACGGGACCTTAATTATTATTAGTAAAATTATACCTATTAGATTCACCCCGGGATAGAGGTCACTCACCCTCATTATTTTTAGTTCGCACACCAAAGGATTATACTCGTAGTTCGGACTTGGGATATTTAGAGCGTGTCGGGATTGTTTAAAGTTGATCAAACAGCTCTTAAAAAATATTATCTCTCACAGGTCGCAAGGTGTTTTACAAAAATACATGAAAATGTCAGGCACAAAATGTTTAACATGCCGATGATAATTCTGACAGACATAACTGGCGGAGTGAGTGTGGTTTAGCACAACGAAAGGTGCTAAACGAAAATGGCACAGAAAAAAAAAAGACGAAAAACGCGCCGTAAAGAATGCCTGGTTGCCTTTCTGATATCTCTAGTTTGACTGGGACAGGACTGGTATAGTCCATCTCGTGCGCATCTCAACTCGCGCCTTGCTGTGTAAAGCTTAAGATTATTTATTATATCAAAGAAGAAAAACTTCGGATACACCTATTTGTCTGACTGCTAGACTTGTGTCCATTTAAAGGAAATTTAAGTAGCAGCATCATCATCACTACATAGGATGAATTAGAGTTGTTTCCATCTTTTAACTACGCAAATGATTTTGAAGTTGTGTTTTATAATAGATAAAGTAGTATAACAGTACGGTATTATATAAAACATACGTAATATACAAGCAAAACGCTGATAATTTTAGAGGTTTCTGATATGCTAAATTAGCATTGCACTTATGCGAACCTGAGGCGGGTCGCAGGTTCGAAATAAATACACTATCCTAATGTCATAAGGATATTATAACTTTGTACCTGTGACGTGCATGTGACGCAAAAATGTGGTGCTTTTAAAAGTTTATTCATACTAAAAAACTGCTAAAAACAGATCGGACTACCATTCTCTCCATAGAAACAACACAGGTCCAAAAAGTTAGAAGTTAGTACCTCCCAAAGCAGCCCAACTGCAATTTAAGATTCCTTCATCAGCTTTCACCCGGAAACTTTGAAAAAACATTAAAATGTTAATTTAGGAGTCGTGAGTCAAGCTTGCAATAAAGATTAACAGATTAGTTCAAGGCTCCAGACCTGACGCGCCCAGACTACGCCGGATTATTATAAATGGTCTTTCGCGATAACTTTTGAAGAAGTCATCTTGGATTTTCCAGATTTTCCTCCTTCCCCTGCCTCGGAGCTACTGTATGCTTGATAAACAAATGATTTCGACTCGGGAATAAATTACTTGTATCTTTATTTTTCTTTTTCGCAATCATAATGTGAATATATAAGTTAATGTCAATGTTTACATTGTTCTGGGTTTAAATATAGAAGCTCATTATTTCGTTGCGCTGTTCGAAAAAGGTTTTAATTTGCAAACGTGTAATGTTAGAGTTAAAACAAATTAATAATTTTGTACAAAATAAATAAACTACACGCTTGAATTCCCGTATGAGGTAGCCAAACCAGACAACACGTTACATAGTTGAAACTAAGACCTGGTGACAGGTTTCTAACCTGTTTATTTTTTCATCTCGTGTGGTGCCGAATTAAAGTAACCATTCTTTTTTTTTCCATGGATATGGTAAGAGGCGACTACAGTTAGGTTTAAGTAGGTACGCTTTAGGCGTCAAGCTAGCGACCTGTCACTATTTTATTTACCAAATTAAGACCTAACAACGCTGTGTGTGAAGTTCCCAATTTGCACTGGGCCCGCGTGGGAACTATCGCCCAAGCCCTCTCATACTGAGAGGAGGCCTGTGCCCTGCAGTGGGACGTATATAGGCTGATGATGATGATGATGATGATGAGGTGTGATGTATATAAGTATCTGATAGCAAATTTTGACACTGCAACGCTGCGCTAGTCGACGTGTTTGGTGTTACCTTATAGAATAACACCCCTCTACTTATACTAGTTCTTCCTAAAATACCTCCCGAAGTTTCCTATACATTTCCATTAAAATAGAGCACAGTAACGAGCAGGCACCAGACCTATGTAAGTTCCGTAAACTTATTAAGCACTGCGAAACTTTACCCATGGCCGACTTAACGAGTTGCACCCACCAAATAAATGCTATGACGAAAACAAATAATAAGTGCCGTGACACCAGAATATTAACTTTACAGTTTTAATCAAGGAGTTGGAGTTAGAATGGCTCTGTTGAATGTTTACAAGCTTTAAATGGGTTGCCAGTAGTCGGGTTTAGACACCCTCTCCGTTTATTCCATGGATATCGCAAGAGATGACTAAGGAAGGGAACAGAAATAAAAGGACAGGTTGCTAGTTTGTCGCCTAAAGATGCTTTTGGTGAAATTTTAAATGTCCACGGAAGAAACGGTTAGATTCAATTTTATTCTTCTTCAACACCAGACAGAATACTCGTAATTAAACCAAGTACATAATAACAACATACCTATTATATACGAGAATATACCAATAATAACTGTCAATTAATACTTTTTCAAGCTATTCTGCAATAATGCAACCACAGCTTTCACCTTCCGAATCGTCGTCATCTCGTCATGTTTGTATGTGTGTGTGTATTATGTCTATGTAAAATTATGTGCTCTATCTGTCCCATTTGGCATTACAGATAATTATGATGTTTATGGACATTTTTTTATGTTGTAATGACGAGATACTATCTACACTGTATTACGCTGAACACAAGCTTGAGTATGTTCAATATACTCAAATACTAGGTACATTATAGCAACAACTTTTGGATGTGTCACATTTGTACTACTGTTATGCCCTTTTATTTTTAATGGAACAATGACAAATTGCTATAGTAAAATCCTTATTAATGAAGCTTACTAAACAAAGGTCAAAATGTTTGATGACTTGTCATTTTTGCATGTGTCATCAAAAACAAAAAATGATAAGCAATCAACATAGACAAACAATACGATCGGCTATTGGTAGGGAATTATCGTTCAGTTTGGCCTTTATCCCTTTAATAATGTCACTTATAAATAATAGATATAGAAGTAATTGCCCGTGCGGTGTCGGGTTTTTAATAACACCTTTCCATTTCTTCCGTGGATGTCGTAAGAGGCGACTAAGGAAATAGGTTTAGATATTATTATGCTTTAGGCGACAGGCTAGCAAACTGTCACTATTTTTGTTACTTACTCAAAACTTGAAAAATATACAAAAAGTGGCCACAAAACATGAAATAGTCATGGTTTTGTCTACGTAGCGTTTGCGTGCTCTTGCTCTGTCCACGGCATTTGGGGATACAGGCGTGATGTCTGTATGTATGTAATGTATCTGAGAGTAGTTTTTCTCTAATCAAAGGATCACTTTTCATACTTCTAACTCCTGAACTGACTTGGATCCGCTTCTTCATTTTTAATCTGGCATTCGAGGGTTGAAATGAAGCCATCATCAAGATTAACCCGTTCCGTGATTAAACTTTCACCCCATGCATTAGAAGGGTCGTGATAGGCCACAACAAAGCCACAGCGATTTAGATTTGGAAAAAAACACATCGCGCCTGTTTTCCCGAATGGGGTAGGCAGAGCAAATAAAAAGTTTCGCGTTTCGTAGCCACTTTAGTATATTTTCTAGGTTTAAAAAAAACTTTTACCTTTTGAGAGTTTACCTTCTGAATATTATAGAGAGGATGGATGGAAGAAATTTTACTAAACAGATTTATACGGGAAGTGCGAATGTGTCTGTTGGGAGGGGAAGACCTAGACGGACGTTTCGTGACCAAATCGCGGACGTTTTAGAAACAGATCAGGTCCAGAGTACCCGAAATCGACAAGCATGTATGAAGAGACTAATGAATGTGGATGAAGCAAAAGAAGTATGTCAGGATCGTAGCAAGTGGAATAAAGTGGTATCTGCCTACCCATGTGGGAAAGAGGCGTGACTGTATGTATATGTATGTATGTAAAAAAACGGATATTTGGATAGATCAGATCTGACAAGTGTTAAAAACCGTATGACGACGGGCTCTCCAATTCGTAAGAGGCGACGAAGGAAACATTAGCTTTTCTGCAAAAGGCTTGTAACCTCTCACCATCATACCTCTCTCAACCTAAAATTATACTAAAAGTAGCTACAAAATGTGAAGCCATGATTTTGACTATGCAACGTTTTGTGTGCTCTACCTACCTCATTTAGGAACACAAGTGTGATGTGTGTTGAGTGACTCAATGTTGTGTGTGAAGTTTACAAACTGCATTGGGTCTGCGTAAGAAGAACTGGCCAAATACACTCACTGAGGCTCAGCAGTGGGACGTATTGAGATTGAAATATTATTAGATACTAGCTGTGCTTGCGACTCCGTCCGCGAGGAATAGTGATTAATTTCCCCCGTTTTTTCCACATTTTCCAATTATTCTTCGCTCCTATTAGTCGCAGTGTGATGGTATATAGCCTAAAGCCTTCCTCTGTAAATGATCTATCCAACACAAGAATATTTTTTCAATTTGAACTAGTAGTGCCTGAAATTAGCGCGTTCAAACAAAAAAAAACAAACAGAAAACTCTTCAGCTTTATAATATTATAGTACAGATTAATATTTATTACGATAAAGCTATATTATTCAGAACCATGTATAGTTTACACAATAATGTCTGAAGGAATAGCTGATCAATTGTCTTGCTTGAGTTTACCTTCTGAATTCATTAGGATGAGATTATTAGCATTAATGAAATTTGTTAATGAACAGTGGTTTTACTAAAAACGCAATATCTAAAACCAACAATAATTGTATGAGAATGTTTCAGAATAAAGTATTTTTTGAATATCATGAGTCTACTCTACCACCACGGTTGCTGTAAAGCGGCCGAAATAACGAGGTAATCAAACCTACAAAAATATCACGAAAATTTAAAAGTTATTAAACGATCGTGGGCCTATTTTATCCATAGAATGCAGTGATATCTTTCACTTTTTCCTCAAACCATGAGATTGAAATATCAAACATATTATATAAGAAATATAAATAAACATAATAATAAATTAACTCAAGGTTTTCATAAAAAGCCCGTGCCCGGTAACCAGAAGTTAAAGTTTGTACTCCATACCCGTGCACTTCAATTGCCCTCGTTATAAGTAAAAGCGGAAATCTTACAAGTTAAAAGATTTATTATTATAAGGCTTATACGAGAGTTCGGGAACTCGAGTGCTCAGGATTTCTCATAATAACTTCTTATAGCTCCTTATTTTTTATTTCGACTTTAGCAGCGTGATTGAAAACGTTAATTAGAACGTCTGCGAAACAAAAGTCAGAAGGAAAAACAAAAAACATTGGAGAAAAACCTTTTCGTTCCTTTTTAAAAATCTGTTACCAACTCAAGGAATTTAATAATGATGAGAATTACTAATCCCGCTTAGTAAAGAAACGTTGAAGGTCAAAATGTTTAGAAATATCCAGTTTTATTTAACGCCAGTCACGTAACATTGAACCGCAAGAAAATATTTTTCCCCGCAAAACGTACACAAACCCCTTACGGTTAATCTTGGTTGGAGTGCAGAAACCGCCACATCCGCATAGTGCCGTAACAACAAGATAAACAAAACCGAGCGAAACACAAATCGTCCGCGCGATAAAACACTTAAGCCTCGCACTCACCGTAACCCAGGATAAACTTCGCTCGTTCATCATGAACACCGTTCACAGACACTACAACAAACACAGCCCAAATACACGGGAACTCTTTAAAATTCGACTTCCGAAACATAACGTACGCAACCGCGCTGCCGTCCTCCGGCATTCTTAATTCATGTTCACGGAACGTTTTTAATTCACAAACCGTTAGAGTTCAAATTCGAATTGTGTTCCAAATGAGACGCGCCGCTCGGCGGTGAGACGGCCGCTCGTGTGCGCTGCCCGAACGCCGCGCGAACACTACCTAAGGGCGTAACTTGACAGGTCCTTATTGCGCTTGCGTGAAACGAAGTGACTCTTTGGCCTGACGGACTTATTCACGAGTTAATTAATATATCAACTTTTCTCCGCCTCTGAAGGTATAAAGTGACTCCTTTAATAAAATATTTGGCTTAGTGTCTCTTTCCTTGCGGCCGCTGCGGGAAAGTTTTGACGTGGCCGACTTAACCTCCACAATTTTCCTTTCCTCGGCTAAGTAACCAATTAAGGTGTTAATAAATTAATTTTCTGAGTCCGCTGTCTGGGTGGACTGGGCACTTCTATCCGCTAATTACTATCCTTGCTTACTAATTGGCGCACTAATTACATTAGTTTGTAAATCGAATTCAATTTTAACGGCGGCAAGGAATTTTTGGCATTAAGAATTTTACCCTTTGAAAGTTAAATAGGACTTGAAATTATTGGAAATTTATTTTCTAATAGAATTTCAGCGAGCTATTTCAATTATTGCGGAATCTAATAATTATCTTAAGTTAAAATTTCTTTAATGACTTATTGATATCTGAAGTGGGTATTAGACATCTTAATTGCTGAAGGTTGAGCTAAATGTTTGTCTAAGGTTTGACTTAAATTGAAAATCACATACAATTTTCAATTTAAAAGCCCATTTATTCACTTTGGTCCTTTGTTAACATTGTTGTGACCTTACAAACGTTAAGTACTGGTCTATTTCTTTGCTTGCTATCACAGTTCTGTTTCTTTTAAACGAAAAACTATCGTGAGACTCACTATGCAATAAAACGGATACATAAGCGTACTTATCCGTTTTTTATAATTACAAACTCTTCACCTTAACAAATCTACAAAATAAACCTCGCATCGTCACCAAAACTATTCCAAAACCAATAAAATGCCCCACCAACGACCAACCTAAGGCGTAATTCACACCGCAATATCCCCGCGACGCAACGTGAAAATCTATAAGGGTCGATACACACCAAACTTGCAGATGTCCTCGGTCGGAAGCGGGCCGTTTGCGGTCGCGGTCAGACTCAAGATGGTGTAATTGTGACGGGAGTGAATCGGAGAGGTATGGTAAGTAATAGGCCGGGTGCTTTGTAGGGAATAATTGGCTGCTTACCAGTGGTCAACTTTTTCAAGAATTTTGTTTGGCAATTGTTTCATTTCGCAACTGTTTTTTGTAGGCAGAGCACACGAAACGTGACGGACAAAAACATGATTATGACTATTTCACGTTTCTCAGCCACTTCTAGCATAATAACGTGCAAATCTATAAGGGTCCATATATACACCAAACTTGCAGATGTCCTCGGTTTCCCAGCCGGAAGCGGGCCGTTTGCGGTCGCGGTCAGACTCAAGATGGTGTAATTGTGACGAGAGTGAATCGGAGAGGTATGGTAAGTGATAGGCCGGGTGCTTTGTAGGAAATAATTGGCTGCTTACCAGTGGTCAACTTTTTCAAGAATTTCGTTTGGCAATTGTTTCATTTCGCAACTGTTTTTTGTAGGCAGAGCACACGAAACGTGACGGACAAAAACATGATTATGACTATTTCACGTTTCTCAGCCACTTCTAGCATAATAACGTGCAAATCTATAAGGGTCGATATACACCAAACTTGCAGATGTCCTCGGTTTCCCAGCCGGAAGCGGGCCGTTTGCGGTCGCGGTCAGACTCAAGATGGTGTAATTGTGACGGGAGTGAATCGGAGAGGACAGGTATGGTGAGTAATAGGCCGGGTGCTTTGTAGGGAATAATTGGCTCCTTACCAGTGGTATCAGAAATGAGCTATTTTCACACAGAGTTTAGGGTAAAATCCGAAAACAGACAACTTTTTCGGTAATACACTTTTTTGGAGAATTTTATCTGGAAATTGTTTCATTTCGCAATTCTTTTTTTTATGAAACTGTAAACTTACTGTAATAGAAAGTACACACTCACTACTTTTTGTTTAGTTTAGCTGGACATGTTTCAGGGCAATGCATGACTCATCATCGGGAGCAACAAGCCACGGCTGCTGATAAAGTCTCACAGTGCGTCGCCACTCTTTCTGGTGTCTCGTAGTAGGTGTATGTATACATACATACATATTCTCACGCCTATATTCCCAAAAAGGGTAGGCAGAGCACATGAATTAAAAAATCCAGTGCCATATTTAGCAATTTCAGGGTAACCAGATGGTTAAACGTGATATTGCAGTGACAGGTTGCTAGCCCATCGCCCACAATGCACTAAACCCTTTCCCATAGTCGACTCTTACGACACCCACGGGAAGAAAGGGGGAGGTGCTATTCTAACCCGGCACCACGCGGGGGGCATACGGTGTAAGTTTAAACTGTATTATTCACGAATACTTCAAAAACACCATGTAAAAATATAGGTTAGGTTAGGTCAGTTGCCAAATAGAAGCGGTAAAACCATTTTTTTACAGTAAATATTGGTTGTAGGCTTGAATTTTCTACTGTTAAATACTACAGTCTGAGCTCACACTGCATCACTATTTTAAAATGAAGACTATCCTATCAATAACTTACTATGTTTTAGAGAGCTCAGGTACAGTGGCACGTATCATTAAGCAATAAAAGGGCTATTATGACATAAATTCAACGTATTTTGGGAATGCCACTGTCCAAAGCTATGTGAAAAAGACTAAAGTTTGTAGTAAAAAGTGACCAATTTTTCACTAAACAGGTTTTGATTATTACAGTACGGAAATAGCCATAGATGTTGGTAACTTGGATTGAGAACGAAACAAGCAGATAAGGGGAAATATCTCTGTTTAATGGCGTAGAAAGTCGTCATTCTCGTTTTAAGCCCTTACTACCCACGGTGGGAAACATGTCTTATCTCAGGAAAAAGAAACAAAATTATACATACATACATACACTCAAGCCCATGTTTCTGAACGGGGTAGGCAGAGCATACGAAACGTGACATAGACAAAACCATGATTATGACTATTTAACGCTTTGCAGCCACTTCTATCTCAATGTTATGTTTGAAAACAGATGGAAGAGGCAGCACAATAGTGACAGGTTGCTAACCTAACGCCTAAGGCATACCTAAACCTATTTCCGTAGTCGCCTCTTACGACATCCACTGAAGAAATGGAGAGGTGATGTTCTAGACCCGACACCACACGGGCAGGATTATATCATGTAGTAATGTTCATAACTAATGTTATTACGTAAGCACTACTAACATCAACCAGTACCGTAAAATCTTTGTGTGAAATTTTCCCAAGAATTTGGGTGAAGTTTGGAAACAAAATGAATTAGGAACGAAATTCAACTTAATGCTATCCCTTCTGTCTTTACGTAATTTAATATCTATAACTTTGAATTGATGGGTATTGGGGAGTAAGTCAGTTACGCGCCTTGCCGATAGGGAGCGCCAAACGAATTGAATATACATAGTTGAATGTATAATTAGAATTAATTTGAAATTGATACGTGCTGCTGCTGGCTGGGTAAATAGTTCAGTGCTTCATTTTACTTTTTACTGATATTATCCGATAGAATTAAAAACTGTTCTGTTATGTCTGAAAAGTACTGATAAAAATTATGGTATTTAACTTAAAATCATACACAATTGGATGTCTGTGATGATGTCTTCTGCCTTCCACATGGTTGTATATAAAAGCGTTGACACGTTTTAATATACTGCAAATCATAATGAAAATACATATAAATCACGTCTTAAAAGGAGTTTACTCTAAACGTTTCGGGCTACTCCGTAACCCTTCATCTAGGCGCCACGGTGGGTGCGTTCCACCGCTCTGTTCGTGCAACCTTTCGCGCTCTACGAAACTAAGAATGCTCTAACTAACCTATAACTAAGTAGCTAAAAAAACCTTACAAAAAAGTTCCCATGTTTACTGAAGTCTATTGGCTGCAAATTACTGCCAATTCCAGGACTACAAATTCACATAGCGCCGCAATAATTTTATTACATAAGGAATAATTAATATTGATGATAAACAAGAAAGAGCGAAGTAAATCCCTCGAGAGCGTCGGTCACGACCAGCACGCCCAATCAATTACGTCACGCGGTGTAATAATTATCCTTTGTTTTCAACTTTAAATTATAAGCAACATAATACGTAAATTCTGTAGATTTTTTTTTTCAAATTATATTTTAGACGTATGTGAAGCTATGCGGTGAAAGATGAGCAAACATGTATGATAAGATTGATATGTGAATGAAACAAATTAACATGTCGTCACCTGTAATATGAATTAATGTAACCGCCAAAATGACGAAAATGAGTTAAGTATACAGTTCGACTGCAAATTTTCTGTTCTATCGATCCCTGTTATTGAAATTCGGCTATCTTGAAAAAAATGTCGATTACGTTAACCAAAATCTGGCCATTTTTTTCATTTTATCGTATTTTTTATAATGTATTGTATATTTTCTTCGAATTATCTACATTTGGTTAACGTAACGACAGATCTGTGATTTTTTATTAATGTAATGACCAAAGGTAAAAAAAAACATTAATGTAAGAGACTTCATCCGTATGAAAATGACTCTTACGTTAATTTTTTTGAGGCAAGCTGTATTAATTGGCGGTTACGCTAAAGCAAAGGACACGGCGCGCAGAAATTTGGACTTACATTATACAAGCTAAATAAAAGACTTTGAATCTTATTCACTTATCACAAGGTTCAAAATATGTTTTCTTTCTGTCTCAGCAAATTTGTGACGAGATAGTAATGTCGACTAGAAGCGGTTTATAAGTAGGTACGAAATGTGTTACTAAGTTACAAATACACCAAGTTTTACTTGAGATCAACAAATGTGGACTTACGTTATAAAAATTAAATAAAGGACTTTCAATCTTATTTACGTACTATAAGGTTCAAAATGTTTTTTTAGTTTTTGTTAGTAGAAAATTTTTGACGAGGTAGATATGACGACTTTTAACAGGTTTATAAGTACGAAATATGTTACTTAGTTACAAATACACCAAGTTTTACTTGAGATCAACAATAAAACAAAACAAAAAGACTTAATTACTGAATTAATTTCGTAAACATGGGGAGACTGCAAATAGTTTTGCACGTTTTGTTTAGGAATTGCTTCGACGTTGCATGGTTTCTTAAGATACTTGTACTTTTCTTAGCTACTGAAATTGGCATTCGTTGTGTTTAAAGTTTTTGTAGAAGATAATTTAGTAGATTTTTCGGGATGACTTCTTTCCCTTTCTCTTTCCCCATTGCAACTTTTGGCTCTCTAATCAGCTGTATTTTGAAAGTATCACCGTCTTCGTAGTGTATTTCACTGGAAATTTGTTTCAATCTGGCTTTTTAATTATGGAGATCTTAAAATATCTTAGTCTGAAGTTTTCGTTAGAATTCAGTGCTTGTTTGCCTATCATCTCCCAGTTAATGAGGACAAATCTTCGTGGTCCAGGGTATGTACATTATAACAACGCGGTGTCTTTCGTTCCGTTCACATGATTGTGGGTCATCGTTGCACTGGGCTCCGCATCAAAAGTTTTCGAACATTACGTCGAATCAAATCTACCAGCATGTACCTATGTGTGGACTGGTAGTATAAACTTATTTAACTTGCAATACCTCCTTGGTCTCGACAAAAATGGGACAAAAATAAAAATCGGTGTAAGTATTCAATTCAAACAAAAACTTCAGACTAAGAGATATTATTAGGATTGTTACAATTAAGAAGCCAAACTTAAATTTCCAGTGAAATAAATAATGAAAGAAGTCAGTGATACTTTCAAAATACAGTTGAATAAAGAGCCAAAAGTTGCAATGGGGAAAGGGATAGGAAAAGAGAAAGCGGAGATGTCATCTCCAAAAATCTACTGAATTATCCTCTGCAAGAACTTTATACACAACGAAAGCCAATTTCAGTAAAAAAGTACAAGTATCTGAAGAAACTATGCAACGACGAAGTAATTCCTAAACAAAACGTGCAAAACTATTTGCAGTCTCCTCATGTTTACGAAATTAATTAAGTAATTAAGTCTTTTTGTTTTGTTTTATTGTTGATCTCAAGTAAAACTTGGTGTATTTGTAACTAAGCAACATATTTCGTACTTATAAACCGGTTAAAAGTCGTCATATCTACCTCGTCAAAATTTTTCTACTAATAAAAACAAAAAAACATTTTGAACCTTATG
This sequence comes from Adoxophyes honmai, assembly GCA_005406045.1. Classification (NCBI taxonomy): domain Eukaryota; kingdom Metazoa; phylum Arthropoda; class Insecta; order Lepidoptera; family Tortricidae; genus Adoxophyes; species Adoxophyes honmai. The sequence continues at coordinate 117,133 of BHDV01013055.1, forward strand.
GTACGTAAATAAGATTGAAAGTCCTTTATTTAATTTTTATAACGTAAGTCCACATTTTGGAACGCCGTGTCCTTTACGTTAAACATTCTCAAAATTTTGTGAGATACGTTAAACTGTACTTCATTTTTTAGAAGAAATCTTAATGTAACTCACAATTTTTACAAAAAAATTAACGTAACCACCATGCTATTTTCTAAACCATAATAGCAGCACCGACAAGACTTCTATTAGCTAAAAGAACTTACAAATACAAGATAATTGCAGTAAACGTCATTGCAAAAGGATAATTGAATAAAAAGTTACAACCATTTTTCTGATTTGCAAATCAGTTTTTTGCGTCTCCTGAAAAATCGTCATTTGGCGGTTACGTTAATTCATATTACAAGTGACGATGTATACACATACATTGTATCATATATTCTATATTCCCTTTGGAGTAGGCAGAGACAACAGAGTGCCATTTGCTTCGAGTTTGACTTACGTCCATATTCATCCTTCTCACCATTTTGGGTACTTCTAATTTGACTGTTGATCGATATGCCTACAGGTTTTTTCAGCAAAATACATACATACATACATTCATCTCCCTTCCCCAAATGGGGCACACATAACGCTACATTGTACAAAACTATGACTACTTGACGCCTCATAGACGCTTCTGACATAATTTTAGGCTTCAAATTAAGAGTTACAATAGCCACAGTTTCGAGCAAAATAACGTAAGTCTAAAATAATTTCTCAAGAGGTTTGTATCTGACACTTTACAACCTGTGGAAAACAAAATTCAAAACTATTATAACTTTGTGTAAAAACATTGTAACAGGAAACAATGAAGCCTTATCTGCGCACCAGCATATTTAGAACTGACGGCAAAATAGAGATCACATCAAATTCAGCTTTTTATGTTATGACTATTATGAAGCTAATATTTCATTACTGCGATGCTCTATTGTTCCCATGAATACATACACGCGGGTTTAGTAATACCGGAAAATGTTCTAGATTTGTAGGCAACACAATAATAGAATTCTAGATAGTAAAAACAGATAGTGCGTTTGATGACATAGACCTACTTTCCATTTGAACACTTCCTCTATGTATGTCTCTTTTCATACCACCAAAATGAAGCTATAGTTGGCGTTAAGGATCTTTCATAATAGTATAGAAAAATCAATTGATTTACTTAGTTAATAATACGCAACCGTCCTTAAAAATCTCTCGTTATACGACCCTTTAATGTTCATGCGACGAGAAATCACATTTCACAAACATTTCGTTTTGTGTCAGTCTCGTCAATCGCTAACAGATCATTTGTCTTGACATTTGTGGACCACATGATTCAATAAGGTTGTGTTCTTTTAACTACTCTCTGTTCTAAGGTGTCCCTAACATCACAAACTAAACTCGACATCGAACTCATCGAAGAGATTAGTTAGTTACATACATACATCAAGCTCGTATCCCCAAGCCACATAGACATAGATAATCATGGCCTATTCGCGATTCATAGCCAGTTTTAACATATTTCTTTAGGTTTTAGTTCAAATGTATAATAGTGACAGGTTGCTAGTCAATCGTCTAAAATATAATTTAAGCTGTTTCCTTAGTTGTCTCTTACCGATCAGTTAGTTACGATAAAGAATAAAGTGACATTCTCAAAAAAAAAATATCTGTGCATTTCATTCATTTCAAAAATACTTGGTGTAGTTTAATCTTCAACACCAAGTAACATCGACCTACAATGCTAAACACGTTTTGTTTGTTTCTTCTTCTTCAATCGGTCCCTAATTACTGAGGATCGTGGTCACTGGAACCCCTTAATCGGACTATCTGTCTCCATCTATTCCAGTCTAAAGTAGCCCTCACCATCTGACAAAATTTTGATGAGGAGGGTGGCCTCTTTCACTTGGTGAGGCCATCGTGTTGGTGACCTTCCACGAGTTGCTTGTTTCAACATCGTATTAATATTTCAAAATTGTGTTTTCTACCATTATTATTTATTATCTTAATTAGATAGTTTCTACTTACTCCAAAACTTACAAAGCTTCTTGGGTAATTGCTTATACACTATTCAACAAACCAATTATATGTATCTAGATTATTAGATAACTACTTACATTTTCCTTAAATTTCAGTTAAATTATTGTATTAATTTAGTTGTATTCCCGTAGCAGACGGGGATTTAATACCAGTAATCTAAACTAGCATGTAATTGAGATGTTACGCTAATCACCATAATTAATTTTCTGTAATCCCTAAGGGTAACTGTTGATTATTAACGTTTATTTATTTACCATAGCTAATTATTGTTGATGGATGTTCATTTATTATCAGTCAACTATCGTTGAAATTACTAAACTTGAAAGAGACTCAATAATGGAAGAATTAGGGTTTATCAATGATGTATCTGATTGAGCTATTTCTATCACCTTGTCTCAAATTTAGCAATTTAATGCAAGTGCTACGGGTAATAGACAACGGATAAACTTAGGTAGGTACTATCTTAATAAACATGTGCTTTTACTCACGTAAAACTACAAAAATGAAATACCGTTGTCCCTTGTAACATAGTGAAAGTAGTTTTAAAGTATGTAAATTAATTGCCCCTTGTTGGCTTATTTTTACGAAATTTTAATAAATCTACAAATTCTACTAATAGCCATGACATACATGAAAAACATCTGACCTTTTGCATCGAAAAGGACTTGGTATGCTTTTTATTCCATACACTCTAAGCATTAGTTTAATTCTTAAGTTTCTACAAGAGCTGCTTTACTGTATTGAAGTCGGTAAAAAGAAAGCCTTATACTTAAACATGAACATACAAAAAAATGGCATTCCTTCATCTTCGAAAACTTCTTCATTACGCACTTCCTAAAATCACAACAAATCGCCCTTTATTCCCCCGAAACGAGTCCACTAATTGTTATTTCCATAAATAAATTATAAGGATCTGTACATTATTTCTTTGAAGACATAACCCGATGAAATGGGTTCTCCCCCCCACTTATCAAACGGTCAAAGTCTTCCTAATGGCTCTGAGGGAATAAAGTTATACTCATTTGCATACATTACCTTTTCTCTCCTAAGAAACTTGGAACATAAGATGTGTTCCACTTGAGGCCATTTATAGAACGGAGAAGACAAAGTGCGTAATACGACGATATAGAAATATTTTCCTTTAAAGTTTCTCGAAATATCTTTTACTAGCTTTCCGCCCGCGGCTTCGCCCGCGTGGAACTCGGTTAAATTGCGGTATAAAGCACAACGATAAGAAAACTTCTCGCTTCAAACGACACACAGCGCCATCGATCTATCATCTATCGATCAGTCATCGATTGATATCGATCTATCATCGATCGATATCGATCTATCAAGCAAACTATATTTGTCTTTTCCCTCGGGAACATCAATTTTTTCCGGGATAAAAAGTAGCCTATGATTTATTCCGGACTTCTATCTTTACGTCTGCAAAATTTCAAAGCATTCGGTTCAGTACTTACGGCGTGAAAGCGGAACGAACAAACAAACAAACAAACTCACTTTCTGATTTATAATATTAGTAAGGATGATGTACTTATTTAGTTGTAAAGTGAGTAGAAAATTAAAGTGTGTAATTTCTCAATATCACACAGAAAATAGTGCTAAATTTGACTAAACTAATTGTTTTGTCGTAACATTTTGTACGCTCTGCTAACCCCTAATTTAAATATATAATTATGTGCGTATAATCCATCCACAATCTTCAATATTGTATCAGCGAATGTGCATAGTCAACTGGTAGTAATTGTGTATAGATAAATATGTTTTGTTAATAACAATGGACTTCTTTGTGTTCACTGGTGCTTAATTACCTTCAACCCTGCATGTTTTTAATTAATGAAGAATAATTAAATTTTCAACAATCAAACCGTGATTAAAAAACTCTGTCAGAGTCACAAACAAGAGTTGTTGCGAAAGGATTCCAAATTCAAAGATCGAGCCAAATTGAGAACTTCCCTTGAGAATCGGAAGTAAGGTCGTTAACCGTCGGATGAACGCAGTTTAATTTGTACTTTATTAAACTTATGCTGTCTAAAGATAGATTAAAGCTGCTATAGTATTTTTTATACCTATTGATAACTTAAAGGTCAATGCATGCTACAGGCTAATCAAACTGTCACTTTAAGAATATAGACGTATTTCATGATTTGCAGCCACTTCTAGAATATTTTTTTAGATTTTTAGCTAAAGCACACAACGATGACAGGTTGCTAGTCTGTCACCTAAAAATACTTTAGCATATATTATAACCTTAATTATCTCTTACGATGTCGACGGAAAAATCGAGAGGTGTCATCCAAAACCCAACACTATACGGCAAAATAAAGGGACAATATATTCAAGACCACAAAGGAATAAACCTACACAAACATTGTACGCAACGCGAAATAAATTCTACCAAGTTTGAGATGTTCTAACACTCTATGGTGATTATATAACACTCGTATAAAGTTGAAGATAACAGTTCCTCCTGAAATTCTACCTAAAGTTAAATACACTGCCGTTGATTTTGGGCAAATAAAATTTCACGATCAAACTGTTAAGATTTCACTTTATGTACTATTAACCAATGGATTCCTGACCCACCACAAAACTTACAGTATAATAAACGTTAGTGACATACATTGCTCGACTAAGGAAATCTCTTTATAAATGGATGAGGGATAATAATATACAATTATACATAAACGGTAATTATCTTTTGATTGTGTTTAAGAACAAAGTTATTTTTTAAGGCAATTTCAATGTTTTATCTACCCGTTACTTTAGACCTACTAGATACCACACGACTCGGTTTCTTACACTGGCACTGAAACTAACGGATACACTTCTTTATGTGGAGATTAGCTCGACATTTTTCGAACCAATTGTAACCCACCGTCGGGAGCAACGCGCCACAGCGGCTGCGGATGTCGAGCTAATCGATCTATATGTATAAAAGGAGAAGCTGACTGATTGACCGACTGAGTAGCTGACTGACTGGCTGACTGACTGGCTGACTGACTGACTGACTGATAATCACCGCAGGGTCTAAACTGTAAGCGTAAGGGGTAGGGGAAGGGAAATGACTTAGAATTTTTCACAAGAGCTCCTTTTATAACGTAGGGGAGCTTCACTACACTAGACGACTTCATTGTACTAGACGCTCTTTTAATGTCACAATCTCAGTAGTTTAATTATTACTACAGACACGTTTAAAGACTGTTAAGTATCTCCAGAAACGCCCGTAACTTGGGCTGGATGCAAATCCCTTTCATCCTCATGAACCGAACGCCGCACTGACAGCCCACGATTCCAAATAACATTAGTGTCGAGGAAGTAAACAAACTTCCAGAGTAAAAGTTTCCAAGGGTTTGCCGGTAGGGTTGGCGATGGGTTAGCATTATTACTGTAAATTATCACAAGATATTCAATCAGTTTTAGGTATTCACTTTGTAGTGAGAGGGTAAGAGGTAGGTATTGTAAGAGACGATTGAGGAAAATATTTTGTTTAGGCGACTGGCTTCAACCTCTAGTACAACAACATTCATCAACGTAAAACAAAAGCGTAAAATTCGTTATTAATATCATAGAAATAGTTTAAAACTATTTTATTTTCTACATAATTAAACAAAAAAAAATGTTTTAATTTTGCATTAGGTACTTTTTTAATTAAATTCAACATTCGAGCTAAACGTGCAGGGAGTACGTCATGTCTCATAGTTTTGGATTAACACTAAACAAATGAGATAAGCCTTCGGCATATCTACACTTTTCATCAGATAAAATCATCCAGATATTATGTCAGTTTAATGAAAAAAATAATAGTTTTACAATACGAGACCGTACATCCAGGTGTTTTAAACAGTCTTAAAAAACATGGCTTACAACTCTCAAACCCTTAACAGTACCAAGCAGCACTATTTATCCATAAAAGGACTCCGCCAGTTACGAGTAACCTTTGCATAGCAGGAGAAAGCAATAATTTAGGGATTAACATTAACAGATAGAAAGGTTAAGACGAACACTGGCTTGCGCTTTTCTACAGGGTACATACCTCTAGCTGTCTTGGACGCAAAATTTAAGGAAATTGGTCGTAACTTCGTCAAATCTGTTTTGTCCTCGACAACCCTAAATGTAGTAATAGAATTTAATTTTTGCGTTTCATCCGTTGATTGATGTGACGTTACTTTGTGGTCCCCAGTGATGCCTCCCTCACGAGTTTCAGTTCTGTATTAATTCAGCTCTTTTTGTTAAGAGAATTTCGCTTTTTAAATCAATCTATTGGGATTTATGAATAACTTTTTAACAACGTCAAAGTTTGTGATGAGATTTTTTTAAGTAGGAAAAAGAGACGTTTGAAGAGGCTTTTCGGAAGATTTCTTTGGGCTCGCAGATTTATGTGTCTTCTTATGTGATATCAGGTAAAAGCCTTAATAATGAGAGATTATTTTGTATGAGTATGTAAATATATGTAGACAGGTCCAAACTGTCGATGCCGTTGTCGACAAGGGTGTACCCTCAGAATAAAAAAAATCTATTTCAGCAATCAATTTCAATCACAAATTGTTTTTATTTTTAAATTTGACATCTCATGGATATACATTTTTATTGAGTACTAGCTTTTGCCTGCGGCTTCGCACGCGTTAAATTCGGGCTAACACAGAAGAGATTTTGGAATTATTAGTAGGAAGCGCCCGCCAGAATAGCCACCAGATAGTAGATTTTTTCCTACTTTTTCGACACTTATCGTCATATTTTGGAAAATTAAAAAAAAATATATCATAGGTAAATTGTAGCCTATGTGCTATTCTGACGTATAAGCTACATTACTGTAAAGTTTCATCAAAATCCATTCAGTAGTTTTTGCGTTAAAGAGTAACAAACATCCAAACATCCAAACATCATGAGATATAAGATAAGATAAGATAAGATAAAACTTACCAACGTTTACATAAACTTCTAGGTAGACCTGAGCTCCACTCCATTTTATATTAAAACGGTTGTGTGTTTCCAAAAGCGATATTGAAAAGGTCCCTCACAAAAACATCTCAGCTCAAAGCGAAAGCAATAGCGAAAAGGAAGTTGATATTGGAAGCATTGATAGTTTCCACGCTACTTAGAATTGGTAAACGTTATTCCTAGAAATCATCACTAGAACTGGGAAAATTCAATGTGTTTACGCTTTTGTCTCCGCTGTTAGTAACTTGAGGACTGTGCGATGGTATTTTATTCTTTGAAAGGCTCTTCTTTAAGCTTTGAACAGTAGAATAATGACGAGGTGACTAGCGCTCGTCTGTTTAAAAATTGCTTTGTGTTTACCTTTAACTAAGAATGCTATCAATTTAACGTTCTATTGTAGTATTGGCTGTATCAGGTACCTGCACTATGTAAAGCCCTCACTAAAAAATCCGACAGGCAACTTATTGCGACATCCACGGAAGAAATGGTGAGGTGCTATTTTGAACTCGACACCACACGGTATCTCTAGGTAAAGTATTTTTTATATTATCCCGGTTTTTCAACGATTCCTTGGAGTTCTTCTCGGAATGTTGGTACCTTTTAAAGCGCCCCTTTGATATTTTTCTTCGAACAACCTCTTAGCACTATCCAGTTCCTAGATTATAGATTGTCTAAGTTACTCTTTTCCAGGGTATTTATACATACATACATGGAATCACGCGCATGTTCCCAAATGGGGTAGGCTGAGCACACGAACGTTATGTAAAAAAATCATGACTATTTCACGCTTCACTACTTCTAGCACAATTTTAGGTTTGAAAACAGATGGAAAAGGTAATAGGTATATTTAATAGTGACAGGTTGCTAGCTTATCACATATACCTAAACCTATTTCCTTAGTCGCCTCTTAGGACATCCAAATCATCAGAATATGAATATTTTGTTATTGTACCTACTAATACTACTGTAATTCAACATGTTTAATATGTTGCCTTTCTTTGTAGTCGGTCTCAATAATGAAGTTTCCTCTCCGACTCTCAAAGGTTGGCTGTAAGAGATCCCTTAAAGTATAAGTCTGCCTTTGTACTTCGCCATTTCAATTGTATAATGAGGTTTTTGTACATCGTGTTCTTTCCTTTTGTACAATAAAGTGTTTACTTACTTACATCCACGGAAGAAATGGCTTATGATTCTAAATTAAAGCAATTACAAAGCAAATGACAATAATGATCTCGTTAATTTCTGCTTGCTATTCGTAATATTATTTTCACTGTCAACATAACAAACAATTATTTTCCAATAATTTGGACTTTGATTGCCTAACAAATATGTTCGGATTGTTTGTCTCGTTTCCTTGTTTTGTAAAATGAGATGTTGTGATATTTGTGATGTAACTTCAATATCCCGGCTTTGTTTTTTAATAATAACATCAGGAATAATGATTACAGTGGCATTTATTACTTAACTTTACATTTAAAATCAATTAAAAAAGTGCTTAATTTGCTATCCGTGAAAGAAAATGTGTTTAGATATATTTGAGGCAACATAATACTAAAAAAACATTTAAAAAAATCTCAAACTCATGCGTGAGCTTGAACATTAATTAATTTACACAAACATACGCACTTAATTGACTACGACAGTTTCAAGTATGTTTTTAATTAGATTAAACGGACTTACGACTTTGACGTTGTTCCTTTCTTTTAAAATACTACCCGTGTGGTGTCGGGTTAGAATAGCACCTCCCCTTTTCTTCCCGTGGGTGTCGTAAGAGTCGACTCTGGGAAAGGGTTAGTGTATTGTGGGCGATAGGCTAGCAACCTGTAACCGCAATATCACGTTTAACTATCTGGTTACCCTGAATTTGCTAAACGTGGCACTGGATTTTTGAATTCATGTGCTCTGCCTACCCGTCATGGGAATATGGGCGTGAGAATATGTATGTATGTACTTAAGAAGAGTTATTATTTTTTAGCTATTCTTTCGATTGGCATTATAAAAGTAGGATGTTTTTTTTGACATTTTAGTCGGTTCGATTCCCAGACGAAGTAAGTAATTTTTAGAAAATCTATGAATGCAGAATTACTAACTTTTAAAAATAAGATAAAGTCCTCTTTGAGCAAAATAAACTATCTACTATTTATTTTAAGGTAGGTACTTCCCCTTTATGTCCCATAACTTTGGGACACCCTGTATATGATTGTGACAAGTAAGAACTATAGAAGCTTTATCTCTGCTGCGTGTGAATTCTACACAGACAAATATTTCAGAAGTACTTAATATAAGCCCTAATTAACATACTTTGATTATCTTGCGTGAAAAAAACGTCACATTTTTTCATGCAAATTAATTCAGCAAGCAATGTACACGCAACAGACTTACTGCCACACCTAACATTGAATAAAATTATCTGTCAAATCTTACTCTTGACGACGAGACGTCACGAATTTGGCAACTAGGTGTTTGAATTACATCGTTACTCGAGTGAAATTGAAGAAAAAGATCAATGACGATGTTACTTTTACATTAAATAATTAGTATACAATATACATACATCATCCAAAATAGGGTACTTATCCAGAGCACACGAAACTGTACGTACACAAAACCATGACTATTTCTCGTTCCGAGACCACTTCTAGGACATTTTTTTAGGTTTTAAGTTGCCAGGTAACAAAGTGACAGATTATTAGCCTGTCGCCTAAAATATTTAAAATAACCGTTCCTTAGTTGCCTCTTAGGATATCCACGTAAGTAATGGAGAGGCGTTATTCTAAATCAGAGAACACACGAAACAATTGCTACTAATACCGTATTAATACCACTTGAAGCTTTCTTCATTTAAAAATGACAATCATACAGAGTTCACGCTGTATACTCACCCTGACTCCAAGTGCAATTCCAATAATCACAAAAAAACAAACGACGATCGTTCCAAATTCGAGCCACCCGCAACCAACGTCACAGTCCAAACGGCGCACAGACAAAACTAAATTCAAGATTATGATTACGGCAGGGCGTCCGTAAAATGTTAATGGACCCCTTTTGGCCAATCAAGGACTAATTGTATTGACCTAAGCCAACCCGGGTGATCTAATTCGAGGGCATGATGCATCGGACTGATTATGATTATCGTGCAAGTGGCGGTTAGCGGTGTCGAGTGTTAACTAGGCGTTTGATGATCGTTGGCATTCTTAGGGTTAATACCTAGCCCTTTGTAACATATTAAAATAGGTTTTCTCAACTGGTATGGGACTGTCAGCGCCATCTGTTTACGTTGCAGCGAAACACTGTCCTGCCTGGTTTGTTATACTGGCTTCATATGCGCAACGCCATCTTACAGATACACGCGGCAACTCTAACTCAAGTTCGATACGGGAGTTTGTTTATTATCTACTCAAAATAATTTATCAAATATGCTTTAGGAAATTGTTTTCAACAATAAGAAGACATACAATGTAGTAAATCTAATAATTTACATAAAAACTAATTGTTTACAACACTTGTTTGGGCAATGATTTGTCTATGATCTGTTGTTTGTTTTATCTATGGGTTGGAGGTGAAAGGCAACGCCGGCACTCGCCGATACGATGTGAACAGCGCAGCTCGTGTTGATTGTGGGTCGAACTTTAGGACGCTGGCGTCCGCCATATTCTTTTAACTTAGATTTTTTAAATCTTCAATATTACGCCCAATGGCAGAGTCCGTCTGAACATGCGAGGGTCCGACAGCTAAATCTTTTCTTTAACACGGGTAAGTGTCCATTGTCGTTCTGTGGGGGTCCTTGCGGGGAGTTTTCTTCTATCCACGCTAATGTTACCATTTCTTTACAGCTAAGCGCCGCCCTTATGTAGGCGTGAGTCTTCTCTGAACGTCCTTCCAAAAGTCAAAGGTTTCTGTTTACCTTGCCGGGTAAGGACGATTAATCAATCTATAGGAACTCTCTTGGGAGATAATTCTTCTATTCTTGCAACGCTAAAGTCTTCAATCTTTACAGCTAAACGCCGGTCTTCTGTTTGGGTATGCGTGTCGCTGAGCCGCTAATTCTTTCTGCGACGCCTGACCAGCTTGGCTGACGCACGCGGCCTACGTGTCACATCACGACGCCATTTTGTGGAGGCGGAACTCCTGCATGGCTAGCTTCAACATCTTCATGCCTGCCCAAACCTGAGGTGAACTCTTTCCAACCTTTTCGTAGACGGCCAGTGTTAGAAATCTGCGCTCTCGCGTGACTTACCATTTAAACCTTGACCTCTGATAACAAATTTATGCTCACCTAACTTAATATTAATTAACTTTATATTTAAACTCATCTACAATGAAGCGATATACATCAATCACTACATTTAAGTAAAACTGTGTTAACCTCAGACCCTAGATAAGTATATCACATCTTAACCAATAGCTGTAGGACCTAGTGTCCCTTTTTCGACTATATGTAAGCGCTGTGTGTAGACTGTTCACTCTACAAAAATCTAATTAAATAGATGCACAAATTAATCGTAGAACTCGTTTCATTGAAGGCCTCTCCTCTTAATAACTTGCTTACTTCTAAAACCTTTGCAATCAGGTCAATTAGATTGCATGGCGCCCCTTTCTGTTTCTTTCTATTTTCTACAATAACTAGGTGAAAGCAGCAACACATATCCAGCCCGGCAAGGTGTCAGCAACGTTCCTCGGTTCCCTGAGCTTTCTGCCATGACTGAGTTAGCCCTGGCATAACACCAAGTGTGGAGGTATTTGGTACCTAAGCAACTACTCGCACCAGACGTGACCATTTTATCACAAACCACTCACATTGATAAAAACGTGTTGTTGACGTTTCGGAATGTAGGTGCGACGTGAATTCCATAGAATAATTAAAATTTCCAATCCTTAAAAGATTATAACGGGAACAACGATTTCAAGGACATCAAAAGAATGACATTTAGAAAATCCTAAAACCATGTTAAAAAGAAGTGTAGTCATTCCTCTAATATTATTATTTGAAACTAATTAGTTTTAAAATAAGTTTCTCTTCGCTTCTCCGTCTCTCAAAGATTGGCTGTAGAAAAAGTGCCTGTCCTAAGATCCGTCCGTCCGTCCGTCCGGCCGTCTTTGTACTTCAATTCAGTATCTTATTTGTATTCGATGTTTTTTTTTATACAGTAAAGTGTTTACTTTCCTACTTAATAGCGCTAAAGGAACCGCTTTTGGTGACAGAAAGTGTTTGTTTCCCGTGCGACTCTTAAATTTAACTAAAACACACCGCCATAAATGCCATAATGCAATACCTAATTGCCGTGTCGTGTCATGTTAAGAATAACACCGCTCCATTTCCACCGTGTCGTAAGAGGCGACTAAGTAAATAGGTTAAGGTAAATTTTAGGCCACATGATAGTAACTAGCAAAGTATTGAATGTCTTATTTTAAAATATAAATACTAAAATATTAGAAGCGGCTACGGAACGCGAATTAGTCATGATCTAGACTATATAGCGTTTCGAGGTATATGCCTAATTTATTTCGGAATGATTTGGGAATTCATACATGTATGTATGAAAATCGTAATAAAAGACGAGACAACGCAAACGTCAAAGATGAAGCTAAATAAACGCTTCTAATAAAAAATCTCTCACAAAGTACAAGTGTTTGTAATAAAAGCGATCACACAACACCTAAAGCCATCACCGAAAGGGGAACTAAAGCAAGTAAGTAAAAGCGAGGCATCAAAATGCGTTTTTATTCCGTTCATTAACATCGTAGCTTTGAACAGCTTTGTCCCGTGCAGCGAATTCCAATCGAGCGCCGGCAACGTAGGTACAGTCACGAACCGGGATTGTTGAGCCACTTGCCACTGTTCGCAATTTAGACGTGTTATCAACTTATCAATGACCGACGTGACGGACTAGATGTCATCTTTTGGATTTGTATTACACGACCAAGTTACAAACATAGGTAAGTGGCTCAACAATCCCTGTTCGTGATGGTACAGAAAGACCACTCCCGAACATGTTTAGGCGTTAATAATCATGCTGTCTCTTTTTGCCGTAGATATCTCCAAAAATATTGCTATCTTGTTCTACCATATAGCAGCGCAGCCGTCTCTATCTATGTAAATAAAACTAAGAGGCCAATCTTAGTGTTTGATCTAGCTAAGTAAAAACGGACTCTTCGACTTCGCTATTCATCTCTTAAAGATTTTGAAGAGCATAATATAATCACGATTTTCAGTAAGGTAGTTAGAGTTTAAATCACCGAAAATGCAACCGAGTCAGCATATTTACATTCTCATGTACAACTTCTAAGCTTCGCTCCGCTTCCATCATTGATTGGCTATTTTAACTTCTACTTAGCGATAGCCGAAAATTCCATATTAATTTGAGGCATTGAAACTTCACCCACGATTTCATGCAAAATTCGTGGCTATTTGAAAGTTTTTACCGCAGCTTTCAGGCAGGGATGAGGCTGCTCGCACTAACTTGTGCTTCGTATGTTATTCTGGTAAGTCTTTGATAGGGATGAAAATGAGCTATTCGTAGCGAAACTCATAGCTTTCTATAAGCCTTGAAAAGCTGTTGACGCAAAAACGTGACATGGTAATGTGTATCGTTCTTTAATGAATATGTGGTAACGGGCTTTAACGAAAAGCGGCTCATTCATTCATGACAGTGTCGTTTGGGAAAGATCACACATTTCAATCACTCATTCATCATTGGAAAGATCCTACCTTTTTGTTTTGGACCGTCATGCTGCGCTGACGCCTGTATCCAGTTTTAATTAAGTTTTGATTGTCAATTATTGTGTATGTGAGATGAAATTTTCGAGTTCAGACTTCTCAGCTATTCATTTCATCAACTTTGGCATTCCACAACACTTCACAAGAGGCAATCTAAAATCATCACCGAGGCGGTATCAAACATCAAACAATCACTGGCCAATTTGGCATCATAAGAACTCGTGAGCAAATTAAAACTATTAAAAAAACAAAAAGCGTTTCTTGTGTGCATTTACCTGTCAACGGTATTGATGCGTTGAAAGTATTTTCCCATAATGTAACTGTCGATTATAATTGATAAAAGTCACAAAACGTAAAATATTCATGATTTTGCTATGTGAGAATACAAGAGTGATGTATGTATGTGTATCCTGTGATCGTTGAAAGTTGCAATTTTGTTGACTTTTTTAGGTGTTTGATTGGATTAACCTACCTAATACCTACCGGCTATGAAGTGTGAGAATGTTCATGCTTTTGTCTATACTCTATAGCATTTCATGTGGTCCCTACCGTTTAGGAATGCACGCCTGATGTATGAATAATATAATGTATGTAGGTATCAGTAGGTACTCGTCCTCTAGTTAGCAACCGGTTCAATAGCCGGGAATAAAAATATATTACAACTCCAAGATAAATTCCGGGCAACATTTCAAATGTTAAATTCACGTTAACAAAGAACCGCATTAGAATTTCATTCAAGTCCAACAATTCTATTCTGCAAACTCCGACAATGGAAAAGGAAGGTAAACAGAAGTATCACTCGAAACGCCCAACATTGCGGATTACCCGGATAGTTTTCCTCCCACGAGCGGGGAAGAATCGTATGTTGAAGAATGTGGAAGTTTCTCCGGTTCTCTGTTCAGGGAAGGTTTGCAGCTTGCGTTTAGAGTCCATAAAATTTTGCGGGAAGAGCATTTAAAAAAAGTTTTTGAACAGGATTTAGAAATTATCTATCAGTATACATTAGGATCACGCCCGTATTCCCGGGTAAGCAGAGCACACGAAGCCTCACAAAATTAAAGCTAAGACCATTCTACATTTTGAAGCCTCTCCTAGCATAATTTTCAATTTTAAGAGCGTGCAAACAAAATTCGGTGATTTTGATGTTTTTCAAATGCTTTAGAAAGCTATAAATCTTTAAGTTTTTAAAGAAAAACTACTGTAACATATAAATAAACTCTTTTTCTAGGGATTAACGGAAAAAAATATTTTATTAGCAACACAGATTTCTTTTACTTAGCCAATTTGTTGAAGGGTTTTCACAAAAATACGCGTCAGAGCTCTCTTTCACTTGAAATTTTTCCATTAAAATTTACCATAAACGATATAAACTTGTTATTATCTGATAGACAATATAGTCTACTGGGGATTAACGGATTAACATGAATCAAATTATTGGTTTTTATTATTCAAATATCATTTTACATAATTTCAAAGTTAAACCATTACTTTATTTTTTTTCTCATTGATTTTAATGTAATTACAAATGAAACAATTTTATTGTAAATTTACAGAATATGTTTAGTCTAACCATATTTTTTTCATGGCTAAATATGAGTTAATTTACATTTCACGATTTTTTAAACATTGGTCCAAAACCACTAAGGTCAGGTGGGGGAAGAGAAACGCAGGGATAAGAGGGCTCTACAGACCATAATCACTCGTAACTCGACGAGTTATGGTCTGTGGTGCCTCTTACCCCTGCCCTGCCCCTGAATTTCTCTTCCCCCACCTGATCTTATATTACGTTCGTAAAAAATGTGTGCGCCCTCTTAACATAAATGACGGATACACATCATGGTAGTTCGAGTAATGAGGTCCCGTTTTCATTTTTTGGGTACGGAACTCTAAAAAGCGGGTAAGAGTGATTTATTTCAAAACTAAATTTTGTTATTTTGTGGCTAAATCGACCCTAAATCTAACAACTTTGAATGTAATTAAATCAGTATGTGTTTAATCAGTCGTAAGTACATAGTAACTTTGTAACCCTTCGAGATGAATAGTATAGCGACTAAATTTCTTGGCGGATGCAGACATAAAGACGACCAAATTAATTTTGCAAAGCAACTTGCAAGTAGGTTTCAGTAATTTGGCACACTTGAGTGTAATCTATTCATATAAACCAACAGCCAAGTTTGTATGCGAGGCATGGGAATTATTTAGGTCAGAACTATGGAGTCAAAATTTAAGATAAATGCAAGTTATGTATCAGTGTCTGTTGAAACTTGTAATTCTTCCATGGATGTCGTAAGAGGCGACTAAGGAAATGGGTTGAGGTATATCTTAGGCGACAGGCTAGTAACCTGTCACTACAATACCTCTTAACTTAAAACCTAAAAAGTGATCAAGAAACGTGAAATAGTCGTAGATTTGTTTATGTCTCGTTTGTGTTCAAGCCCTACCTACCTTAATTTTGGGTTCAAGTTTTTCATTACCACAATATGAAAATACTTTACGCACTTCTACTTGGAGAATAGTAGTAGGGGTTATGGGGGGCTTTTTCTTAGGGTACTTCTTCTATTGTATTTAGTTTATGATTTTTGTATTGCTCGGTGTATTGGTTCAACACTGTAATGCCGTGTAATTGTATTTGTTACAATAAATAAATAAATAAATAATTCAGAAGAGAAAGGAGAAAATAATAATTATCCTCAATACTGATATCGTTACATTATTATAAGTGCCTATACGACGGTATACTGTATCACGGACATTCCAACACGGCGCTCCCATATTGTATACTCTGTCGATTTAGGTATTTAACTAAAAGTTTATGACATTATACATTAAACTACCGTGAGACTCACTTATGTTGAAAATTATCGGATAACTCACGTTTAATAAACCGAGTTTAGCTCGACTTGTTTCGGGCTAATTCGTAGCCCTTCATCTGGCAGCCGCGGCGGCTTCTATAACGGCGGATAATAACGAGGGTAGTCGTGTGTCAGTGTTAGTTTCGTCGAGCACGAGCAGTCGCCCGAAGAGAGCGGAGGCGCGCAGTTCCCGCTTGGCTTCAGTAGCCGCCGCGGCTCCTAGATGAAGGGCTACGAATTACCCCGAAACATGTCAAGCTAAACTCGATTTATTAAACGTGAGTTATCCGATAATTTTCAACAAAACTTTATGACAGATATGACAGGTTAAGAAGGTTTTTTTGTTACTACCCACATTTTATCGGATGTTCAAATAGTTTCGCAAAGGAATCTGACCTAATATTTATTAATCTGGTGAAGTGATGAACGTTAGTGTTCTAAATCCGATTGTTTCTAGTATATCTAAACTTAGGCACCAACAGAACATTTTTTAATGTCTCCTTCCTTTGCTAAACTATTTGAACATCTGATAAAATGTGGGTAGAAAAAAAAACCTTCTTAACCTGTCAAATCTGGTATGAAGTTTGTTAACTTTTAGGTAAGTTACTTAACTTAAGTACCTAAACCGACGGAGTATAGTTAGGGGTACGTAAATTTCGCAAATAAAAAATCGTGATTTCGCATTAAAAAAAACTCAAAATAGAAAATTTCGCATCTATTTCGCAAAAAATGATAGAAAGTCAATTAAAGGCTAGCATTGTTCTAATTTTAACATTTTCGTTTGTCATTGTTTGCCCGCGATCAGTTACCACAATATTGTAGACATAGACACTAAAGGACCGCTCGGCATCAAGACTCGCTTTGTGCGCTCAGCACTGAAAGTGCAGTGCATGGTCACCTAGTAGTATTTTTAGCAAGTTGAAACATGCACCCATGTGATTTGCAGAGTCAGACACCAAACCCTGTACTTGAGAGTATTGAATTTCGTGTTGTCGTGTGCAAAAGTAAGAAAAAATTTAATTTTCAAATTTCGCTTTTATAGCAAATAAAATGCAGATTTCGCTTTTATCGCATCTATTTCGTAAAAACGAAATTTACGTACCCCTAAGTATAGTGCATTAGGGATATTATGAATATCCACAAACGTGCAAATACCGCATTTAATTTTCCGCGTCCTCATCTGTTTTAAAACAATGCGGAGTTAATGCGGACGCAGATTTTTTATGACTTGTCTTAGTATGCAAATATTGACAGTTGTTGATGCCAACGTTACCAGCGAAGTCGGCACAGTCGGTTCGACTCACAGTAGATGGTGCAATAGTGTTTGCGCGCTTAGTCTGAATTTAGTGTGAATCTTGGTTCCCAGACCGGCTCTATGCTATTATGCAAGCTATTGATTCTGCCATCCAATTCCTCGATGTCCACACACAGAGGCTGATGTTTGTCGAATTGGACTGCCAGTTTAAAATGCTTTTATGTATTTTGCTAGGTAACATTATGCAGGTGTAAATTGTCAAAAGTCAAAAGGATGGCAACAAGGCTCCTATGAAATGGTTTGTAAAGACATCCACAATATGCGAGTTTAAAACCTAATCTAAAGTATTTGCGCGTGTTTGTGGGCGTGTGTGTGTGTTTTATGATTTGTGTTGGTAGTGTGTAATGTGTTCATCAGTGAATCTGTCATAGTTGAAAGATAATATATATCACAAATTTTGTCAATTTCACGTTGCGAAGACACTTTGAGCAATATTTTTTTAGCTACAAGTTGCCAGTTAGTACTACTGTCCTACCTAAACATAATTTCCACAGTAGCTTCTTGCGACATCTGTAGGAAAAAAATTAAGAGTTGAAAACATAAGAACAAGAACTGTCGCTTTAATATAATTATTAATTAATTAGAAAAATGTTTTTTCTTCAATAACGGATTACACCGTCATGAACATGAATAAACTAGTGTTGTGAACTTTAACCACGGTGTGGAGTTAACGAATTAATTCGGGTTGTATTTTGAAGCATGAATTACACTTGGCATGTTTTAGAGCAATTTTTTAAATCTGATTAGATAAGAAAAATATAGCAATGGTTGTGACTTGCTTTTAACAAGCTTGAATTAAAACTTTATGTAATTGCGAACTCTTTTGAGCTGCTACACCTGTATGGGTTACAATTACAATGAACCCGATTTTAAGAACCTAATTATTTTTTAAATTCACAACTATATTCTCAAAAATGGGTAGTCAGAGCACATGAAACGTGTCATAGCCTCGTTCTGGCCAAGCTTTTTTAAATGAACATCTGGTTTCTGCCCAATGTTCTTAATTAAGCACAATTTCATTTTGATGGGATCTGCCCAAGACATTTTTTACTGAAAATTGTATGTTCAAGTTTCGCCATCTTTAACACGTGGCGTGACACTGATAGGCAAATGCAAGCCAGTTAAACAAAAAGCCTTGATTGCTAACTGGCCAATATTTCAACCAATCAGAAACGAGTTAATCAAAATCGCCAAATGAGGAACTTTTAGTCAGTAAGGGGCAAATTTGAATATGTGATTTTTTGAGAACATTGGGCAGAATCCTGAAGTATAAACAAAAAACTTCGGGCAGAAACCACTAAACATAAAGTGTTCTTTATTGAGCACATTGGGCAGAACGAGGATAGATAAAACCATGTTTATTTCACGTTTCTAGCTATTCCTAGCATTTTTTTTTTGTTTAAAACAGATAAAAAAGGTATTTATAATAGCGACAGGTTGCTAGCCTGTCGCCTAAATCATAGGTTAACCTTGTTTCTTAGTCGCCTCTTACGACATCCACGGAAGAAATGGAGGGGTGTTATTTTAACCAGATACCAAACGCGAAGTCACATTATTGCATTGTTAAAATAGGTTTTAAATGTTTGAAATAGAAATAAGTATTTAAGGGGGCCTCTCATACTAAAAACGTATTTTTTTGCAGTTTTTGGTAGGTTTATTGGTAGGAAGTCTTATGAGCGCGAGTCCAACTCTCGATTGGCCGGTTTTAAATACTACATTGCCATCGCGTTAGCCAAGAAATCGTCATTAGAAACAAACTCTTAAAAAAATTGCTTTTTATCTGCGCCAACTGTAAATAAAAATCACGAATTTCTTCCAAAAATTATAGAGAGAAACGCAATCCAATCCTAAATAATGGCCCCTGATTATACTAACACCGCTATAAAGCTGGGAGAAGTTTAAAAATATTGCGTATTCTGAAAGGAACGAGGTGGGAAAAAAATTAAAATGCACCCCCTGTTTAAGACGATGGTTCACAATCCGCTGTTACCTTGGGAAAGTTAAGACCGACCAAACTTCCGTACAAAAAGGGATTTTTTAATATTTAAAGGTGAATCAAGTTGTTTCATAATGACGTTGAAAAATCTGTTGTATTCACAACAACATAAAATTTCGGGTTTTGATTAAGACATTGCCGTTTTGCTCGCTAATTTCGGCATTGATTTTTCTGATGAACGTTGTCACAATAAACGTAATAAAGATTTTCGATGTCGAGCAAAGCAATGTTACATGACTTTCATTGAAAATAGGTTCTACAGCGAGTCAGGAATCAGCTGGTTTGATGGTAATATAAGGAGGGGAGCTTTAAGAGAACTGTTTAGCTAGGTGCGGTGTTCGTACGAAGCCTCGTATGGCTCTGAACTCATACCTTGATACGCGAAAAATTTGTAGCTACCCTAGCGAAACCTATCATTACGTTATTAGCTATCAAAGTGTGCTACATCTCGCTAGCGTAGTTGTTAAGAATGGTAGCATAAATACAACTTCTAACTTTCTCTCTGTGGACTTCGGTCCCCAGGCATAACTCTGCCTGGAGAGAGATCTCTTTTACCATTACATATTTCCCACATCCTATGTAGGGTATTTATTTTCGAATGGGGTAAGCACATCACAGACAGACAAAACTATGTCAATTTTGCGTTATTTTTTCTTAAGGCCTAAAAAATATGCCAAAAGTGGCTACAATCGTGACATGGTTTTGGTTTTTAACTAAGTAACGATTTGTGTGCATTACTTGTCTCCTTTGGGAATGTGATACCTAATGTGAAGCGTATGTTAACGCACAATGACGGAATGTGATACCTGTACCACTTTAAGCCTTTTCATAATGAATTCCAACTTGCCTTACCTTCCAAATTACCAATTAGTATGGTATGTCACAGTGGCATTTCATGTTAAACGGTCCAAAGGTACAGTTATCAAGTTCTACGTATTAAAAAATGTTTAACGAACTTTAACAGTAAAATAAACTTAATCTACACTAATATTATAAAGAGGAAAACTTTGTTTGTTTGTTTGTTTGGTTGTAATGAATAGGCTCAGTAACTACTGGACCGTTTTTAAAAATTCTTGCACCATTCGAAAGCCACATTATCCACGAGTAACATAGGCAAAATTTTATTTTGAAAAAAAAGGATTCTGTTAAATATTTGGGTTTAGACATCTACATCTACAGTTACACTAATAATATTACGAAGAGGAAAACTTTGTTTAATTGTAATGAATAGGCTCAGAAACCTACGATCCCAAAATCCGAAATTTACGCGAACGAAGTCGCGGGCGGAAAGCTAGTTTTTAGGGTTCCGTACCTCAAAAGGAAAAAACGGAACCCTTATAGGATCACTTTGTTGTCCGTCTGTCCGTCCGTCCGTCTGTCCGTCCGTCCGTCTGTCAAGACCCTTTTTCTCAGAAACGCGTGGAGGTATGAAGCTGAAATTTATATCAATTACTCAGGTCTACTGTCCCTTGAAGCTGTGAAAAAATCAAACTTCTAAGCCAACGCAATCAAAAGATACAGCCGTTTATGCCGCAAATTTTCGACACTTGCAAGGGAATCAAAACCTACAAGGTGCTTCCCGTGAATTCAGAATCTTGAAATTTGGTACGAAGCAACGTCTTATAGCATAGATAAAGGAAAAATGACAAAAACCATAAATTTTTAGTAACATCACATAATATATTTTTTTAATAATTTTAAACTTACTACCCATTTCCTCATAAACGCGTAGAGGTATTAAATTGAAATTCATACCAAATACTCAGGTCTATAATACCTTTAAGATGTAACAAAATCAAACTTCTATGTCAACGCAATCAAAAGAAACAGCAATTTAAGCTGCATATTTTGAAACTCGCAAGTACTCGCAAGGGAATCAAAACCTAAAGGGTACTTCCAGTCGACCTAGAATCTTGAAATTTGGCATGAAGCAACGTTTTATAGCACACATAAAGGAAAAATTCCGAAAACCTTAAATTTTTAGTTAAATTACAAAATATATTTTTTAATAAATATAAACTTATTACTTTTTTCCTCATGAACGCGTAGAGCTATCTATAGTAAAAATACCATAGTTATGACTCGATTGTCGTAATGAACGAACTTTGTAAACCTTGCAGGTTTGTACGGAACCCTCGGTGCGCGAGTCCGACTCGCACTTGGCCGGTTTTTTAGTATAAAGTGTCACTGGGCTCGCCAAAGTGGGTAGAAGCTGTTAATTTTGCTGACAAAAGAGCCCCTCAGCCTCACTTATCAAATGACCCGCCAAAAACTCAACATACATACTTACATACATCACGACTGTTTTATAAATGGTGTAGGCAGAGCACACAAAACGCTACACGTACAAATTCATGACTATTTCACGTTTAGTAGCAAATTGTAACATATGTTTGAGGTTTTAAGTTCAGGGGTACTATAGTGACAGGTTGCTAGCCTGTTGCCTAAAATACACCCTAACTGTATTATTTAGTCACCTTTTACGACATTTACGGAAGAAATGGAGAGGTGTTGTTATTCTGAATCAGACATCATCCGGCAGTACAAACATACATAAAATCACCCCTGTGTTCCTATGGGGTAGGCAGATCACACGAAGCTTCACATAGACAAAACCATGACTATTTCAGGCTTCGTAGCCACTTCTAGCATAATTAAAAATTAAAATATTCGACTCTAAATGCGTCGCATTGTTGGCAACAGGCCTCAGTACAAAGTTCTTACCTCAGTGCAGATTAGGACATTCATACACAAAATTAAATCGCAGTGTGCAAGTTGTGTCACTAAGTTTGAACCTGCTACCCTCTGCATGAGAAGTCCCAGGTACCCCCGCTAGACTACCACAGCTTCAGTAATAAATGTCCTCATAATTAAAATTACGTTTCTAAGAAAATATTAAACAACTAAATTAAGCTAAAGAATTGCAGATCGTTTTATTATACAAATTATAATTTATCCATAATTATTCTAATTTGGATGTTCTAATCTTATTAAGGCCAAAATGTGCTGTTCATACTGTTCATATTCCCCAGAAACAAATAAACCCAATTTCATTTATGCTAAGACACCTACTAGGTCAAAATTATGAACACGTATACCACTGTCCAGGTATCAAACAGTACTTTTTCTGAAACAGTACGAAAACCAAGAATGAATTTTTAAACTTAAAATTACCGTAAGACGCACTCATAGTGCAAGTGAACAATACGTTTCCTCTTTATGTAGATGTTAGATCGACATGTTTTGGACCATTTTGTGACCGATTATCGGGTGCTGCCGTGACGCGTTTCTCCTGATGATATTATAAGTCACAAATTGGCTTGAAACAGCCGAGTTGATCTTGATATAAAGGCGTGTTTGTATTTTCACTTTCTGCCACCGAAAACTAACAACAACCGATACCTGGCAACGTCCCAAATTTCCGAACACTTCATACTTAGGCCGGCCACATACATTCGGAATTTTTTCGTTCGGAATCCCGAATCGGAAAATCGAACGCAGTCAATCCATACAAAATCTATGGACCGCCACACACATTCGCAAGCTTTCCGTTCGGAATTCCGAACGGAATTTTTCCGAATGTGTGTGGCGGTCCATTGATTTTGTATGGATTGACTGCGTTCGGAAAGTCCGATTCGGGATTCCGAACGGAAAAATTCCGAATGTATGTGGCCGGCCTTAGTTTCAAATTTTCATTATTCCAAATGCGTGTTATTTGCTATACAACAAAATATTTGAGAGTACCTAAACTTCTATCCACATAGTTTGTGTTTAATTGGGTTTGTAGTATTTGTAAAAGCAAGTTTTGTGTTTATGTAATGGATTTCTTGTAATAGGTACAATGCAATATTGAGGTTTGTCTTCATAAAAAGGTTTAATAGTTCGTGTTTGTATTAGTGTTGCACCTACTTAGCTCTTTTGTCTTGTCTTTTCAAAAAGTTTGAAATACCTACTCTGACGTTGTTCTGTGGTTTAAAAATCCCAAATAAATAATTTGAATATTATTCTGGGCTTCCACTTTTATTCAATAACTTCAGTATTCACTTGCATTCAGCTGACTGCAACAATTTGAAGTCGGTCTTGGGCTGTAACTATGCCGAGACTGCATCATGCTTCCATGTTCTACCATCTTTGGTTAGTCTTGCCAGCCTTCAACTCCCCAGCTACTTCTGTACCTGGGACGACTACCGTTCTTCGTCCTCGTGTCCAAAATACACCCTTCACTCGATCCTGCCTCATTCTGTCTACACATCCAAGCCACTACCATTTTGCATTGTTTAGAAAAGGTAAAAGAAATCTGTGTACTGCGCCACCAGCCACGATGCCCCGGGGACTCGGAACTTGTCAACTAATTTGCATACATCGCCCCACCCGGGATTTGACCGTCTCATTTTACAGGTTCTAATGGACGGCTCTTTTATCCCGGCCAAAATAAATGAAAGGCCAGATTTTCATTACCGAAATGCTTTGGACTGGGCGACGGTGCGATTGAGAAGTTGTGTTCGATGCAAAGTTGGTAGTGTTGTGAACAAACATTTAGTTTGATCTGTCTATCTAAATTTAACAACAATGAAGCGTCGATTATGTATGAACGTGCATAATTTTCGAACTGCTGCATCAAATTGGATGATACTTTTCTTTTTTTATTTGTTATTTTAAGGAGAAAGTGTTTGTTAAAAAAACTCATAATAAACAATAGTAATCAGTTCTTCAGCCAAGGTTTTACAACTTCAAGCAGATTTTGTGTCCATTTTTTTCATTAAGTACGTAAAAGGCGGTACAAAGCTCGCAAGGTCAGTTTGTTGACGTTATTATACTTTGTTTCAGATCAAGTCCACATTTTGTTTTTCATTAAAATATTGTCTATTTGTTCTAAATCTGCAATATTCTACTGCCGAGTGTGTTCGAAACCTTGCCGCTTCCGCATCGGCTAATACAGCCACGAGAGAAAGTGCCTTTCAGACACTGCTTAAAGCGTATGTTACAGACGGAAGAAGCCATTGATGATGATGATGTTCTAAATCTAAAGTGACGGTTTTGTCTATGTAATTTTTTGAATGCGCTGTGGATCCGAGTGTGTGAATTCAAGTTTTTTCAATTTATTTTTTTAAAACTTTTTTTTTTAAGTTTGTTCAGTCGTGGTTAAGGTGTGCGTGTGCCCCTGTATTCTCTTTTTTTAATTCAAATAATAAAATTAACATTTTAGTAAATTTAAAAGTTACAAAACTACAACCCCGTTTCACCTAAAACCAATCGTACCTTCTTTCAGCCGCGTACGCCATTTATTCAATATGCACCAGTTAACGACCGCCCGTCAGCTTCGGACTCGTCCAAACACGCGCGAGCATCGCATCTGCTTGTCGTAATTATTTCATACAATCACACCTATGTTTGGGGTAGGCAGAGAACACGAAACGTAAAATAGGCGAAACAGAGATTATGACTATTTCACGCTTCGCAGTCACTGTTAGCATAATTTTAGGTTTGAAAACAGATGGAAGAGGTAGTATAATAGTGACAGGTTACTAGCCTGTCGCCTAAAGCATACCTAAACCTATTTCCTTAGTCGTCTCTTGCGACATCCACTGAAGAAATGGAGAGGTGTTATTGTAAGACATCACACGGCATTTTTTTATAATTTAAAATGTTACAAAACTACAAGTCAGCTCTACCTAAACCAATTGTACCCCGTTTTAGCCGCGTACGCCATTTATTCAATATGCAGCAGTTAACGACCGCCCGTCAACTTTGGACTCGTCCAAACACGCGCGAGCATCGCATCTGCTTGTCGTTATTACTACATACAATCACGCCTACGTTCCCAGATGGGGTAGGCAGAGCACACGAAACGTAAAATAGGCGAAACAGTGATTATGACTATTCACGCTTCGCAGCCCCTGTTAGCATAATTTTAGGTTTGAAAACAGATGGATGAGGTAGTAATAATAGTGACAGGTTACTAGCCTGTCGCCTAAAGCTTACCTAAACCTATTTCCTTAGTCGTCTCTTACGACATCCACGGAAGAAATGGAGAGGTGTTATTCTAAGACATCACACGGCATTTTTTATAATTTAAAATGTTACAAAACTACAAGTCAGCTCTACCTAAACCAATTGTACCCCGTTTTAGCCGCGTACGCCATTTATTCAATATGCACCAGTTAACGACCGTCCGTCAGCTTTGGACTCGTCCAAACACGCGCGAGCATCGCATCTGCTTGTCGTAATTACTAGAATGGGTAATTACCCCGGTGGCTTTACTTAACTCCAATTGAAGTGTCAGCCGGCCGTCTGAATCATTGAGTGCGTCAACACCTGCCAAACGATTGAATTTAAGCGTACAGAGTTTAGTGCTGGGTTAAAAGTTCGAGCGGATGGAAAGAGGAATGCCTGTACTATAAAATGTGGAGGGAGTGAGCGGGGTGGTTGGTCACTAGTCACTACCAAACTGACAATTAAACATCGAATTAGTTTTACATTTAATGCAGTGCTATTAATTTATAAGTGTGGAATGTTGGTTTGTATTTTATTTTTCTTGTGATTTTAGGTTTTTATTTCGTAGTATAAAGATTAGGTACCTTAAGACCTCCTATTTGACTCAAAGTGGTAGTTTTAAAAAGCATTTTTAAAGTTTTAAGCATACACAATGTAAGTTAGATACAATGAGATTTTATGTTACAAAAAACTTCACTTTAGGACTTCATTTCAGTTATAGTAACTTTAAATTACCCATTCGATTTAATTATCTTGCTTAAACTACCAGATTATTTTGGCTTAGTAACAAAAACTCAAACCTAATTGTAATTAAAAAAAAAACACAGAATACCTTCCCAGTTTAGTGCAAACTCCATATTTCAGCCACCAAGCTATTCCCAGTCAGCAGAGATAACTGTCACCAGCACGACTCTGACCACAACGTTGCACTGTAAGCTTTAGTAAATACAATTTTCAGTGCATCGTACTCAGGAATAAGTGTGATGGGGAGGGGAGTAAATGTTCCGCTCGACAGGAGGGCCGAATTGGTGAACTTTATTTCTTTACTGCACGGCCTGAGTTGGTTCTGTTTAAATGCCTTGGAGTGTGTTATGGCGTCTTGACATTGTAGCTAGCTGAGCCAAGTCTGAAAAAATAATACATACTTACATAAACGCATTCACAAATAGAATTAGTAGAGTCAACGGGACGTTTTATATTTAAAAATATGATTGTTTCAAGATTCGTAGCGGTTGTAAATGTAAATTTATTGTAAGTTTAAACATAAATGAAAGAGGTTTAATAGTGACAGGTTGCTAGACTGTCGCCTAAATCATAACTTAACCTACTTGTCTAGCCGCCTTACGGAAGAATGGATAGGAGTTATGCTAAAAGCTATCGTAAAGGCTTACTTATACATATTATGTATTATGAAAAAAGCAATGAAAGTAAAAATGTAAGTTAGGTGGTCACTCACATGTTAAGTAGATGATAAGGTTGAAATGGTACATTTTATATACTTCTTTGGGCTTTTAATATTAGTGCAGAACGCTCAGCTACTTTCAGCTGTCATCATTATTTATGACGTGACTGGCTGTGAAGATTAAAAATATAAAAATATCAACATTTTAATTCCAGTAAGTCTATTAGAAAATAACTTTAAGTTTAGCTTCAAACAATATGCGACCAATTATTAGCTTTTGATTAAGATAGTTAAGGTTAAAATATTGCAAATTAAGATTTATTGTAAACAATAAAGTATTCGTAAAAAAACCGAATAACTAATTTACAGTGTATTTATTACGCACTAACTCAAAATAACGGTTAAACGGGTGGTCTATTGTCCAACTTGGCCCGCTTTCCACACTCCCGTTGGTGTGTAAACTGAGCTCGACATTGCAACTGAGTGTCTTGTGTGGTCGGATTTTGACACAGCTTTAGTGCGGCTTAGGTATTCAAGAGCAAGTCTCGAATCAGCACATAAATGAGATTTGTGCTACAAGGGGTGTGAATGTGGTATGTAACCGAATTGTCTGCTCCCGCTGTCGAGTCAGTAGTACCAGTTTAAATAAATTTAACCGTGAAACAGGATACAATGAAGCAAATGCAACTGTTGAAAACTGACAACTTTTACCGCTGAGAGAATGCATGATAATCAATGAGGCACAAACTCAGCAGTCTGATATTTTGTATCTAATAGCATTAAACAAATGAATTAAAAGTGCTTTAAAGAATGTTTCCGTTCATAACAACACCTCTCCATAGTCTTCATTTATTTTGTGGATGTAAAAGAATGCAGGAAATAGCTGTAGGCATATCGTTTTTTTTTTTTTTTTTAATACAAATTCACTGACTTCAGTTTCATTCATTTCAACAGTTCATTCACACTTTAAGCACCTATTATATTTATAGCTCTAGACAACAGTATTTCATTTATTAGCTTTAACAAAACCTTTGTTGTTTATTTAAATTAAGTCTGATGCTTTTGTGCTAAAAGTATTCCAATTATTTACTACTAATGTACATAACACAGTTATATTTCTAGTTAAAACACAAACCTTATTTTTACGCCTTCATTTGAATCTAAATTTAAAGGGTATGTCTACAACCACACGACTACGCGCGAGTCAACACGCGCGCGGGAAGGAGACTATTCCTTTTACTGTCTAACTAGAAGTATCTTCAAATAGACCATTTAGTTTTGGAAATATAGCATGCTTTTTAGCGTCATTGTTATGGCAAAGGTCATTTGATACAGGTTTATTAGTAAAAACTTATATAATCTGAAAACAAACGTTCATCAATAAGAGGACAAAGTCTAGATTAAAATTCAAGAGACTTCAGATAGTTCTGACTAAAAGTTTAACAGTCGCCTTATATTCATTAATTAAAAAAACTTCGTTTTTAACATTTTCTTCCAGGCAAAGTGAAAAGCTCAAAGTTGAACTCCGAGTTAAATCCATTGCACGCTAATTAGTTGTTGCTCTCTATTTCTAGAACTAAACATCTGTTTTGTAGCTGTTTTGTAGTATGTATCTCATTTTGCTCTCTCGTTGTACCCAGCGAACTATTTTTCGAACACCTTACCTCGATAATTATGGTTCTGCCATTTCTGCCGTAGAATAGGAATATACTACGTTTGCGGAGGTTTAGGTATGGTTTAATTTTGTATAACGGCGACAGACTAGCAACCTAACCTGTCACTATATCTTTCTTCTATGTAAATAAATTATAAAATATTATTGGACGTGCAGCTCGACGACTTATCTATTTTGCGTTAAGTTCTAATTGGACAATCCCTCGTTATGTCAAATTTATATCCATTGGTTTTAACCGTGGTAAACCACGATTTCAATTAAAAAAGTCGTACCTAGATAAGCTAACTACCTAAAATAGCTCTTTTTAAAACTAATGACGTCAATAATCAAACACTTACGAAGCCTCCCTTTATATGCAAATCCGATCCCTACCTTCTCTGTTTTTAAGCGTCCAAGACAAAATGTAACCTGCTTAAGCTTTGTAAATCTCGAAGAGACTTTACTAGTCCTTTGAAAAAGCAGGTATCTCCAACGTAAAGTAGCTCAACACGAACATAACGTCCTGAGTGTCTGAGAACTAGATAGTCGTGACTTTTTATTATAATCTCCGCTACTGGATAAGTTATCTTCACTTGAATTTTTATTCTTGAAATATCGTGCGCTTAATGGCCGTCGATGAAGTGGTTTTAAATAATCGACGGGCTATTGAGTCAAACGTCTCTTTTATCAGGTGTTTTCTTTATCTTTTAGTAAAATTGGTGAATGGGTGGACAGTTACAAACTGTAGTTATTTGAAAGTAGTTCTAGGATTAATTGTTCAATTACTTGGTTTATCTATAAAAGTGTTTTTAATGCGTGAGTTTTCAATATTTTTTCAAGATTATATTAAGAACTAAATTGTGACCCAAGTCCCTTTGTCCACAAAAAAACATTACAAAAATAAGTTGATTGCTCTGAAACATGACGTCTCGGAGTGTCCTGCGTATCCCATTTGAGAATACGGACATGATGTTTATACACATACATACATATTCTCACGCCTGTATTCCCATGAGGGTAGGCAGAGCACATGAATTCAAAAATCCAGTGCCATGTTTAGCAATTCGAGGGTAATCAGATAGTTAAATGTGATAATGCAGTGACAGGTTGCTAGCCCATCGCCCACAATACACTATCCCTTTCCCAGAGTCGACCTCTTACGACACCCACGGGAAGAAAGGGACCTCTTACTAGTCTAACCCGGCACCACAAGGGTAATGCATGTTGTTGTTGTTTTATATGAAGTTGGAGCATAATTTGTACCTAATACCTATGGAAGGTAAACCTAAGAATTACAATAACATCTAAGACAGACAATTTTGTATTAAACTGCTGTAATAAGAAATTGATGAGTAAACGAAACGCCATCAAGCCATTGGTGTTTAATTATCTGCAACAATAAAACGCAAACAAGAAGCCATTTAAGCAGCTGAATAAACGTCTACTTTATATTGTTTATAGACATTACGGCGCTTGCAAACGCAAGCGCTCAACAAAGAAAATTGCCTCCAAAATCAAACCGTTATCACGTACCGCCATTTAATAAACACGCACACAGCGAACAATGGCGTCTCGAGTCGAATCCGTTATCACTCGAACACAGGTTTGTTTCGAGTATTAATCCTTCTAAAATTCATTAAAATTTTCGAGCGACAAAGATTAACGGCGCGCGCGGTACAATGCAGAGCAACCAAATTAAACAATTCCAATTTATCTACCGAATACCTGGCTAGTTGAGCTACGCTACAGCTAATTGCTAGAAACTTTTCTAATTAAAATTTACTTTAAGCTGTAAATGCTGGCTTTCCCATCTTCTTTGACGGGATGCATCGGTCGCTATGCAAATTCACGCTCCAGATGACTGCGCTGCCAAAATTATTGCTCTGAAAACGGTTGCAGAATTAAGACTGTATTTTCGTTCTCAAAGTTAAACCTTTATTACAAAGCTTCTAACAAGACTTAACCCGGCATTAAGCTTAATACCCGGCTTGAAATAGAACAATGCACAAATAAATTAAGTAACATTTCTCGACGTGTATAATGAGCTAGTTTCCGGGTGATAATGTTTTTATGAATCATAATTGTCTTTTAGGTTGCATTTAATCAAGCGGTAATAAGTCTTCGTAAGCCTCTCAAGAGAGAAAAATCTTTTTTCATACGAAAAAATCGAGTAAGTGTGACTTATTCCATGATTAAATTATTTCGTTAAATTAATCGAGTTTATAATTAATATTTACCTCTAGTTTCGGTCACAATATAGCTGATTAGCTACAGTTAAGTAGCTTATGAGTAGCATAGAAATCGTTGTCTTCCTATTAGGGCTTGGTATTAACTAATACTATTTGGTATTTAAAAATTACAAGTAAAACCGTAAATTTCTCAAGGGCCACTTCTTTCTCGACAGAAAAAACATAATAATTCTAAATGGCAAGTGAGACCTACACTTACAACCAAAGCGTTCTTGATTGTCATCGACAAACGACCACGGCGCAACAAAATAAAGGGCCATATCTGTCCCAATATTGTTAACCCTTAACCACCTACGTCCAATTTCTGTAAAATAACAACCTACGTGCGGTCCTAGAGACCGCTCGTGAATAATCATCTCAAATTCGGGATCTGTAATATCAAGATAGCATTTCAACGACTCAAATACTCGTTTATGCTTTAGACTTTTATTTTAGAACTTCAAATAACATAAACTATAATAAAATCTTGAGATATGGCATAATCTTTCAAGACTGGTAGATTAAACACAAAAATCGACCCTGATTACATTAAAAGACCTGATAGATATAGGAATTCAAAAAATCAACCTTTTTTTATTCATTCCTATAAAATAAGGAGTTCAACTACAAAATTAAATAAAAAAATAGAGCACTTATTGTCAAATTCTACAAAATTGCAATTCCCAAAGATCCACAATTTTTCAAAGCAGTTGCAGCATATTTTTTACAACATACCCCACTGAATCGGTTCCACGTCACTACAATCTTTGTCTGACATATTTTTATCATCTGATACCTTCTGTAGCAACCATTTTTCTACATGTTTCACAACAATAAATAAAATTATGTGGGTGAAAAAAATGACATAATCACCTACGAGCGGTCTCCGAGACGTCTCCGAGACTGTTAAAAAATACAGTAACCACCTACATGCGGTCTCACAGACCGCCGATGATGTTTTTTAACTCACCAAATCAAAATGAGCATACGTCTGAACGAGTCGACGGCACGGCCGGTACTGCGGGAGGGGCCAGCAAAGGTACAAGGACACAGACGCGTGTGCGACATACTCGCGTTTAGTTATTGACAATTTTGAGTAATCTATTGTCTGTGAGACCGCACGTAGGTGGTTAAGGGTTAAGCCGCGACAACATTCCGTGTTCTGACGAGTAAATGACCAATATAGAACGTGTGATAAAGTTGACAGTGGGCGATATAATGGCAATTCTCATTATTGCCCGATTTAACGGCTGTGTTATGGCTGTTATGTCTCCGATGTGTTTTCGTGTTGACGGGCGGAAAAGCCCGATTCTGGTATCGAAAGACAGGATTAGAAACTATAATTGTGTTCCATTTTCTTTGGATTGGCAGTTACTGACAGTTACAATTATCGTAGTTATTTTAGAAGATGTGAACAATCGCTATTATAATATCTAAGAATGAAAAAAACGTAAGATGCGTAACAACCTAACGACAGTCGTGTTTTTTTTTGTTTAGCCTAATATATCCCAATGCTGCTGGGCAAAGACCTCCCCTTCTATTTCCTATTTTAAATGAAAAAAACACATGCGTATTAATAGTAGAGCAAAACGCTATACAATGGTAATAAAATGATTGCATGCAATTTATTTCAATCTACAAATACTTCACCCTTTTTTACAAAACTGCAAATTCAAACGAAAACAATTTCTAAACCCCAAAAGGGTCGATCGCAGACGTATTAGAATTAAAACAAGTCCAGTCCGTATTTACAATGTATTTTCTTTTCCAACTTTGTAGGCATTTGAGTGGCCTTCAAGCACGCCATAATTGCATACTTGAACTGAAATCTTGGGCCCATAAAACTTTAAACCGCTCATTCAATTTAATATCAGACTCGTTAGCCTAATAAGGTGCTTCGCGAATTATCAACCGTGTCAGTTTGAATTAATACGGAATTCTGAGGTGGTGGCGGTGAGAAAAGTTTGTTTGATTTGTTGGGGATACACACGCACTGAATATGGTGTAGGAATTAGCAATGTGGTTTAATTTTTATTTCTTGTCTTGGCCTAAAGCAGGGGTTCCCAACCTTTTCTTGATCAGGGACCACTTTAATAATAGTCTTGTTGGCAGGGACCACATTGTAGATATAGTAAAACTCAGTCATCGTAGGGCGACCGATGGTGCCAAATTTCAATTGATTGCGGACCATATTTTGGCTTCCGCGGACCACGGGTGGTCCACGGACCACTGGTTGGGAACCACTGGCCTAAAGTGTCATTCGCAAATGTTCCAAAGAAAGATCAAATATTTGATCTGCTTTGTTTTAGCTGTTGGCCTATAACATTTGCATAAGTAACTAAATAAAATTTGCAATAGTTCGCTTTGATTGAAAGTAGGTTTGGTAGGCTTTGGATTTTTCATCAAAATAAATACATTGATGTTTAAAAATAATGAGACAAGACTTTTGTCCAAAGCTGTATTTATTTCATCCGTCTTTTTTCTCGTACATTAATCTCTTATCTATTTAAGTATAGTTTGTAAAATTAGTGCAACGCTACTTACTATTTTAAACTTTTCCATTTCTTCCATGGACTTCATAGAAAGAAGAAAGATTCAGAAACAGATGACGGGCTGGCCAATTGTTACCTATCATACCTCTACTGTACCTCTTTTGTCTGACTTTAAATCTAAAATGTATTGAACGCTGACGGAGTTTTATAGTCAAAGTAGAAACCTTTCTGACAAAATAAAACCTTGACCAATATTAACCCTTAACCACCTACGTGCGGTCTCACAGACAATAGATT
>BHDV01013066.1:0-15977 GCA_005406045.1 Adoxophyes honmai
TTCGAAACGGGTTTAAAGCAGTCACTGAATCAGACCCGTTACAAGGTATAACAGTGACAGGTTGCTAGCCTGTCGCTTTAAATGTACCTACTTTAGTTGCCTGTTACGACATCCACGGAAGAAATGGAGAGGTCGTATTCTAAACCCGACACCACACTATAATTTCAATACAATAAACCTATTTATACTTAGTCGCCTCTTACGACATCCACGGAAGAAATGGCGAGGTGTTATTTCTAAACCCGTCACCAAACTGAAACCATTGAATATAAAAAAAAATCTCGGTAATTATTTCGAAATAAAACTCACCTGTGTCCCATCCTTGTCTCCGTTCTTCATAGTGAAATAGAGTGAGAAACTCATGAACAACAACTTCACTGTTATGGCAACAAATGCGACTATTATAAACGCGTAACTCATTGTTATTCCTTCAGTACTAACCGACAAGTTTGAACATGGGTCAGAGCTAGTCCAGCGACCGAAACAGACTGCGCTGCCGCAGCTAGTTACAACACAGCATCGGCCAAAACTGCCGATGTTGATTTTTTTATCGAAGCTAACTTCAATGCTGATGTTTAGGCTGCGAGCTAAGAAGTGATAGAACTGATGCGCATTTATTTCTAAAGTGCTTAAGTTAGTAAAGACGGTGATTTGTTTTCAATATCGTATCTCTAGTATCTACACGTATCTAGTGGTGATAATATCACTAATAAATTTTAGGGTTCCTCAGGTAGATGCGTAGTTTTTTTTTTCACGGATGTCGTAAGGCGCATAAAGTGATAGGTTAAGGAATGCTTTAGGCAACAGGCTGACAACTTTTCACTATTATACCTCTTATCAATGTTTTAACTCAAAATTATGCTGAAAGTGGCCACGAAATACGATTAGTCATGGGTTTGAACCTGTGTGGTGCCGGGTTAGAATAGCACCTCCCCCTTTCTTCCCGTGGGTGTCGTAAGAGTCGACTTTGGGAAAGGGTTAGTGTATTGTGGGCGATGGGCTAGCAACCTGTCACTGCAATATCACGTTTAACCATCTGGATACCCTGAAATTGCTAGACGTGGCACTGAATTTTTGAATTCATGTGCTCTGCCTACCCCTCTTGGGAATACAGGCGTGATGTATGTATGTTTGAATATGTAGCGTTTGGTGTCCTCTGCCCACCCCATCTGGGAATAGTTATGTATGTGTCAGTTGTTTGGTCGGTCGATAAATTTTGACTACTTGAGCTTGAATTCTTAAGCTCGTATTCTTAAACGAGTTTATATGTCCTGCGTTAATATTTACATTTATATCTACTCGTATGAAACTTGAAGTGTAGGTATTTAATTAGGACTATTTGGGATTTGGACGAAAGTTTCACGACTTGGGTTGTGTTTTTTGAACAGGAACTAAATATATTAGATTGGAAACTGTAAGTTTATCGGTGAATAAAAATAACAGAATAAAGAAATATACGTAACCCTCAAAAATATTTTATGTTTGCAGACTCTACTTTGTCAAGTTAATGAAATTAAAGCATTAGTCGAGATACTTAGTAAATGGCAACTAGTTAATATTTTTAGCAAACGTTCGTGATAACTAAGTAGTACCTACTTACTTAATTGATATTAATGACTGCTAATTGCATTGTCTAACTAATACCTCCTGCCATCAAATATTTTAAATAATCACTTGTTTGCTTTTTTGTTATCATTATCTGTAGTTATTTAACCAGTGCGTAACTACCTAGCCCCCATTCCCTTACTTACCTCTTGTTAAACATGGTTTACACGAAGAAGGATGCGGGTTAGATTCCAAGTGCTTAGGCTTTGTGGTTCTCTTCTATCAGAGACGAAGGTCTAAGGGGAGGAAGGAAGAGCAACGTCTGGGACGGTGCACCCTAGCAATAGTTTTCTCACTTATGGCCTTGTGTTGGGTTGTGGCTCCTGTTAAACCGTTGGCTACAGTCCGGCATTTGGGCAGGGTGGCCTGCTGATCCAAGGTGACACCGGCTAAAGAGCCCTTTTCAGAGCTGGCAGTGAGGGAGGTGACCTGAGTACTGCCTTCGGGTGGGAAATAGGAGCCTGGGCGGCGAATGACTGCCCAAATCTGAAGATTGGGTCGTGGTCGCCGAAGCGTGGGTGAGCTACCTCGTTACCATTCCACTTTCACAGAGGAACCGATAGCGGCGAGCTAATGCCCGGTGGCACCAATAGGAGAGGGCGGGGAATCCCGAACCCTCATTGCACGGTGCCACCACGGAGGGACCCCACTCCAGGGCGGTCAATGGGTGGACCCGACGTGGCTGTAAGGGTTCCAGGATCGGCCACACAAATGGACATGAAGGATTTCGTGTGGTTTTTAGAGGGTATGCCCTCCTTGTGTGGCAGAGGCCCTCCGATTATTATGTATTTTATAAAAAAAAAACATACTTTAGTAAAATTATCTCGACCTTTTGGCCACGTACAGCGGCCGTGGTCACGAGTAAACTACAGTTTAGGGCTTGATATGCATTATACAAGTCGATCCTGCGAGCTATAGTCCCCGGTTTCAACATGGAAAGATTTCGGGGAGTGTACCTATCTGCAAATTTGACTAAGTAGGTACCTTTATTTTTAAGAATTCGAAACATAAAGTTCACAAAAAAATATTTGTACTAAAATATTATAATTATTTTGGAATACTAGTTACGGTTTTATACCTCATTCCATTTAAATAAATATGATTACTATTAGATTTTATCGTAAAACGAGATTGATTTATTGTTAGGAAAAATATTGTGTTTATTTATCACATATCTGGCTATCGATCATGAAGTAGGTAAGATGGTAATACGTATTTTTAAATTCGTGTGAGTTGAGATAGTAATTAATGACATTATTATCTGAAATAATTGTGAAACCGAATTGACTCAGCTTTGTACCTACATAAGTATAATAGTTATTTTAGAATTTCTACTGAACCAATACAAGGAAAATTGAACACGTAATTAAAAAGATAAGTAGTTTTCATTCCGGACTGACAAGACAAGATTATGACGAATTTTCAGCGCCAGTCTAAAACACGTGAGATCACCAATTTTAATACACTTATTAACGCTGATCCAAAGACTAGGACAGCACTGTCAGCTTGAATTTGGCAAAGATCCTAACTTAAAATGTCTTAACACATTCATTGTCATCGACAAGATAGGTTGTACTCATAATGCCCCACTCGCAAAATGTCCCACCACCAAAATTACGTCCCTTTTGCCAATGGTCCCTTATGCAAAATACCCCAATCCCATTACGTACCTTTCTCTAAACGTCCCTTTTTCAAAACGTCCCATTGTTTTCGCAAAATGGCCCTTCTGGAAAAGCCCCTTTCGCAAAATGTCCCGATCGCAAAACTTGCCTTTCGCGAAATGTTCCGCCTGCAAAATTCTTGTTCTTGTTGGAAACAAGTCTCTGGGAAAAAATATTTTTTGGTACAAACTTTTATGTCAGACTGTACCCCATTGAGACGAATCAAATGAGCCCAAACTCTATGGGTTCGAACGGGACATTTTGCGGAAGGGACGTTTTGTGAACGGGACATTTTGAGAAAGAGACGTTTTGCGAACGGGACGTAATTTATGTAACGGGTATTTTGCAGAG
Source organism: Adoxophyes honmai (assembly GCA_005406045.1). Lineage (NCBI taxonomy): Eukaryota > Metazoa > Arthropoda > Insecta > Lepidoptera > Tortricidae > Adoxophyes > Adoxophyes honmai. The sequence continues at coordinate 3,618 of BHDV01013066.1, forward strand.
AGGTCGTTTTGAGAATGGGACATTTATAAAAGGGACTACGGGACATTTTGCAAGTGGGACATTATGAGCCCTAACCGTTTTCGTGACGTTCGCCCGTGACCCAGTGCCGCTGTCAAAGATTCGCAGGCTTTTGAACGCATAGGTACCTATTTGCGTTTGTGGTATCTAAAGAAGGCTCGACTCTGAGAGGCGGTAGTAAATGCTTTAAAACGCATTGGGCAATCGTATAAAATATAGGTTCCTTTTTGAGTCTGGCGATTTAGTTTTAGGTTTAGGAGCGTTTCGCGCTCTATTGTCTCCGCCTACATCGCGTGATAGGTACATGTGTATGATGTAGGTAATTTAAATGTATCATAGGTACAGATAATGTATAACACTTCTCATTAATTAATGCGAAAGGATTGTAATCAATTATTATTGTCAAGGTCACACGATTAGGTTGGATTGTAATTTATCACCACAATCTGGGCTTGGATTTTCGGTGGTGCTGATTTCTAAATCAGTAAAGTATGAAGTTGCTCACCGCATAGAGGCCGAAAATGTATGGTCTTTGGCCTGCCCAGGGTCAGCCGCGCTCGTTAATCGCTGCTCACAAAAGCAGTGGGACGAGACGCTCTACCAACTGGTGCGAAACAATCTACTTAGCTCAGCCTCCAGTCCGGCGGAGCGCGCCCGTCTTCTGGCCACTGCTGCTTGGGAGTCAGGCCTCTGGCTGCAAGCCCTACCATCATCATGTTTGGGTACATTGCTGGACAACACAACATTTCGCCTCGCTTCTTGTCTCAGAGTAGGGGCACCAACCAATGTCCTCATCGCTGCCAATGTGAGAAAATGGCAGATAGGTATGGAGACCATAGCCTATTTTGTGGCAGGATCGCGGGTCGTATACCGCGCCACGCCAGCATAAACGATGTCATTCGTAGGGCCCTAGTCAGCTTTAAAATGCCAGCCGTTTTAGAACCTAGCGGCCTGGCTAGAGACGATGGCATGAGGCCCTTCGGATTGACGTTGGTCGCCCCTTAGTGTGGGATACCACTTGTGTGGACACCCATCTTCCAAAGACCCAATACACTGCTGGCACTGCCACCGCCACGGCAGAAGACTTCAAACGCTGAAACTATATTGCTGGCTGGGGCCTTGGGGGCCTAAAGCGCGCCGCATATTTAAAGAGCCTCATAGAGGGCTCTCGTGACCAGAAGGCTGGCCATTATTTCGCATTGCCACACAACGTGGCAATGGTGCTAGCCTTCTGGGCACCCTACCTATTGGCGGCGATTTGGGAGATTTTTTTATCTTTAATTTTAGTTTTAGAATTAATTTTAGATCTAGTTAAGTTTTATTTAGTATAGGATATTTACAAGTTTTATAATGTAATTTCTGTATAGTTGTGTTGTTTTTATCAATAAAGTAGGTATGAAGTCATATGAAAAAACAAACTTTATTATATCTATACTTTTTTTTACTTTGGAAATGATGAACGCACTCATGAGTCCGGGCGACTGCGAAATATACAATTTGTAAAACTACCTACAAAAGAAGATTTCACAATGCAGTTGTTCAAATGAATGATGAGTTGATGAAGATTATTTACCGTTAAACTTTTTTTAACTACTTATTAGGGCAAACCTTGGTTAATCGGTGATAGTTAGGTTTTTTTACAATATAAAATTATCTATCAATTCAATTATTTTTGAAGTATTACTTATTAAAAGGTCATGAAATTGTCTACCATTTCTGAACTTATGATTATATTGATGATTTATCAAATTAATATAATGACATTTTTATTAACACATATGAAAAGTAGGTAATTTGGTGATATTCAGGTTAATATGTGATACAATTTTAAATCAGAAATAAAACACAATTTAATAATCAACACTAGGGTTCCGTAGCCAAATGGCAAAAAAACGGAACCCTTATAGATTCGTCATGTCTGTCTGTCTGTCCGTCCGTCCGTCCGTCCGTCCGTATGTCACAGCCACTTTATTCCGAAACTATGAGAACTATACTAATAAAACTTGGTAAGTAGATGTGCTCTGTGAACCGCATTAAGACTGTGACACAAAATTAAAAAAAAAAGCAATTGTTTTTTAGGGTTCCCCATACATAGAACTGAAACTCAAAAATTTTTTTTTCATCAAACCCATACTTGTGGGGTATCTATGGATAGCTCTTTAAAAATGATATTGAGGTTACTTACATCATACTTTTCTAAAGTGAATAGTTTGCGCGACAGACGCTTCCAAAGTTGAAAATCTCCCTCTAACTTTTAAAATAAAAGAGTGATAAATCTAAAAAAAATATATGATGTACATTACTATAAAAACTATCAACGAAAATTGGTTTGAACAAAATCTACTTAGTAGTTTTTTTTTAATAAAAAACACGAAAATCTGTCACTAGATGGCGTTGTAATCGGTTTGTACGGAACCCTCAGTGCGTGAGTGCTATTAAAAACATTTAAACAACATAGTTTGAACATTATGTTTATTGAGATTAAGTAGTTAACTTGGTTATTATGTGATATGAAACAATACACAACATCGAAAAAAGTTAAGAAATCAACTGCCGAAACTAAGGATTTAAAAATAGAAAAATGCTACATTTACTTATACGAATGTCATTAATGGGTTTAAAAACTCTTACATTAACGAGTTTTTTCTTAGTTTTAGCCATATTTTCATTTGTTTTAGGACAATATCAATTTTCTTTACACCTTTCACCGGCAAACTAACCATAAGACGCTTTCATCTGTTGACTTGACATAAGTTTATTTTCTTAATTTTAACGGATGCGTTCGGATACTTGTGGTACGTTAGCATGTTCAAGCACAGTGCCGCCACTTATTGGAAATTATTCTGAGCCCTAAAGATAACGGGTAACTCCGCTTTATGACCATAAACAACTATCACCGAATTACTCCATATCACGGATTTACCAAGGTTTACCCTAATAATATTTTTGATAGTTTTATAAAACGATTTGATGGATGTTTCCTTACTGACGGGTTCCTTAAGTTCCTTTGTCTCTAGACCAGGACTGTCCAATCTAGATGGCACCCAGGCCCAAAACAAAAATAACTAAATACATCGGGGGTCGCCAAATATTTTTAAATATTTAGTTTTAGGTTTGCAAAAATGGAAAGGTTAGAATAGTGTCGGGGTGCTAGCCTGTCGCCTAAAGCATACCCAAACCTTCCTTAGTCGCCTCATACGACATCCACGGAAGAAATGGAGAGGTGTTTTTCTATCCCGACACCACATGGCAAAGGCCCGGGCCGCGTCGAATAGATTGCTAGGTCTGTGCCCGGCTTGATTATTGTTGAATTGCGCGAAGCCGCGGCCCCGTAATGACATTGCCCACCATTGTACGAATGTACGCGATACCATTGCCTCAAACTTTGAACAGCTGCTGCAGTGAAACTACTAAATTTGCAACGGTATGGCGTCGACGGCCACGATATCTCTAACTTATTATGCTAAGGAGCCTTTCAAGAGTCGTTTTATTACCATGAAATTAATGTCACCTAAGTTATCGCACGTTTTTGAAATGGTATAAAGTGAATACCCGTGCCGAAGTGAGTAACCGTGTCGGGCTCAGAATAAAAACTCTCCATTTCTTCCGTGGATGTCGTAGGAGGCGTCTAAAGAAATAGGTTTACTTATGGTTTAGGCGACAGACTAGCATTCTGTCATTATTTACACCCGCCAACTTACCTAAAATCTAAAGAATATGCTAAAAGAGGCTGCGACACTTGAAATAGTAATTGTATTGATTCATATGCTCTGCCTGCCCCATTTGGGAATACAAGCGTGATGTATTTAGATACATATGTACATATAAAGTAAAGATTCAATTTCATATATTATAGTCATAGTTACCATGTCATATTACTCGTCCATAGCTACTAGCTTCCAAAAAGATACGGGTTTTCGGTTACGTATAGATCTACAGTGATTTGATTGACTCTATCGCTCTCGTCACTGTGTTTCTATACGACAATGTATTTTAAGCAGGCAGTGTAGTCGCACCAGAAACACCTAAAAATTATCCGAAATAATGTTATCATTATTCTAAATGCTCTACATTATTTAGATATTTCATGATTCATGATTCCGAATGCAATGTGCTGCTAAACCACAAAGCATAAGTACCTATCACATAAACTTACTTAGGTAAAACAGACGTGAGGCGTATTAATAAAAAGAAAAACATTTGGGAGATTTATGGATTTTTTTATCAGTCAGTATAATAATTATTCGGCATTTTTACTTGTATTGCACATTTACGTAACCGTGAGATTTACTAGTAAGTAGTAAAATAAATGGACATCTCATATCGTAAATCGAGTTTAGCTCTACATGTTTCGAGCTAGTTCGTAGCCCTTCGTCTTGGTGGCGCTGTGGCTGCTGCCGAACGCATTGCGCGCCATCGCTTAGTTCGGCGACGTTTTGATGCGTATTTCTATCCTCTTACACTAGGTTAACACAGTCACTTGTGATTTATACTTCGTTTCATTTAATCAGCATTTTAACTGTCATATTCTCACACGTTTTTGAGTAAACTCAACATATTACCGGAAATGGTGAGAATTATCATCTGTACTGAGAATATTATAAAAAACAGTAAGACGTGTTATTGCAAAAATTATTTGGATTCCTGAGGAAAAACATATTATGTCCGTTAAAGGTCTAATCTTAAACGAAAAGAAGTGTGCCAAGTCAAGGGAAACCCATTGAAGGTTTGTAGCATTTCGTTCGAGTTACATTACATTACATTTACATTACGATAATTGATCATATTGACATAAAATGACGTATTAGGTCAGACCCTCGTTATTTAACTAAACTAAGGACCGTATCGTTAATTATGGAAACAGGTTTGTAGTACTCAAAAAAAGTTATATAATAATATAAATATAATATATAAATGTCAATCAGTCAAGTATTGAGTCTAATATTGGATTCAGTACAAAAAATATTGAGAACTGTTGAAAAATTCCAAGACGAAGGGTCTATCCGCGAAACAACGATTTTCTATTGTGACCAAATATAGCGAAGGATCGGGTATGACGATGAGAAAAATTGCAGAAATGGAAGGTGTTAGTCTGAAAACAGTTTATAGCACTATCAAACGGTTAGGCATGAACCATACTTTCAAAGATTTACCTGGTCGAGGTAGAAAACGTGGTCCTTTGCATCATAATTTGGACAAGAAGACATGCGGGCAGTTTGCGAGAAATTAAGGTATTTCCACTCGAGATTGTGCGAAAAAATGCCAAACTTCTTTAGCAATGGTTCAACGTGCCAATGAAAGCAACATGCTGGTAACCTATAAGAAACAAAAACAGCCAAAACGCACTAAAACCTAGGAATCTACCGCTAAAACTCGGGCTAGAAAACTGAACGATAAAATTTTAACTAAAAACAAACAATGTATTATTATGGGCGACGAAACTTATGTCAAACTTGACTATAAACCCTGCCTGGGCCGCAATTTTATACCGTAACGAAAGATGCAAAGGTCTCTCAAGAGGAAAAATCAATTTTTTGCAAAAAATTTGGCCAAGAGGTAATGTTTTGGCAAGCTGTTTGTCAATGTGGGATGAAAACGACTCCGTTCTTCGTTAAGGGTAACTTGAATGCTGATATTTACAGGAAAGAAATGTCTTCAGAAGCGAATATTGCCACTTATTCGCAAGCACAGAGGTCGCACATTATTTTACATCGATTTAGCTGGCTGCCACTATGCTCGCCATGTGCTAGACTGATATAGAGGGAATAACGTCGACTTTGAACCAAAAACGTTCAATACCCCTAATTGTCCTCAGATAAGTCCCATTGAGAGATTTTGACCTCTGATGAAGGCAAGATTAAGAAAACATATTAAGCCAACAGATAAAGTCGAGGAATTAAAAAAAGACAGGATTCGTACGTATAAAACCTTCAACACTTTAGCTGTCCAACGGTTAATGAAAAACATTAAAAGCAAGATCGGGAAACTGGCCAAGGGGACCAGTAAATAAAAATAAGTTACTCTAATTATTGTGTTTGCACACTCATATGTATATGAGTTTAGTTGTTTTCCTATAATATAAAATGTTACCACAAATTACGAGTATTTTACTTGTTTCCATAATTAACGATACGGTCCTTAGTTCAGAGACTTGAAGACATCACACACAATATTATCACTCTCTGACTTATTGACTTTAATTTCTCAACTCACTGTCGTAGTTTAGGGATTTTATCAAATCATTAAACAAATCTAGTGAAATGACGTTCAATCGCCATTATTAATTGACGTGATTTGATCATAGGTTCATAGGTAGGTAGGTATCTCTTGCAGATTTGTTTAAATCTCTGTTTTTATCATTTCACTAAGTACGTACAAAATACAAAACTTTTCAGATCCGTATATATCCGACCATTGGTTAAAATATTTACTAACGGTAAATTTCCGCCCACCTTTTATATTTTATCTTCATATACTTACATAATATAATGTATATTATGAGGTACTCATAAGTGGACAACAAAACGCTAGACGGATTGTTTATAAAATACGTGTCTATATCTTAGGTATGTCCTAGATAATGTACTATTTTATTTAAGTTGTTGTAATACGAGAGCGAATGCAAACTATTTAGTTGCTATATCGAATATCCTCCAGTCGGATATTAGTATTCGACGTCGCCGCCTCGCTGGGAAGGCTTCGTTATGCCGTTTATTTTTCCATCACAGAGTAGGAGGCAAGTAGGAAAATAAACATTTGTGCATCTTCTATCTAGCTTGTTATATTTTAAGCGTCGATTTTCTACTTTAAAGAGTTCAAAGCAATGTAGTAATAAAAAAACTGTTTTTTTTACGAACTGGATATCTATAGAGGCATAGGTCTCTATGATAACTGAATAACTGCATGATTTTCTACTAACAATGACACTGCTGTGAGTATACTCAGTCGTTCACCTAGTACGGTAGGAGCGCGTGTTCGAAACTACTTTTGTTACCGAAAATCACTTTACACTACATAACGCCTACGTAATAGGTACGTAGCCTGCGAGTAGAGCAGGCTTACGAGGGTTCATATTCTGGTGCCCATAGTCTGGGGATACATTGTCGATTACTTTATCGGCTAGGCTAACGTTTAGCACCATGGCTTTGACCTCAATAGCTCACGGTTTGTGATCGTGAGCTGCAACCTAAAAGGGAGGACCTTAATTTTCCTCTTTGACTATCAGGGCATTCGCTTCTCGGCCTTATACGAACAGACCAGTGTCGTATAAAGACTAAAGCATTGCATCAATAATTGAGCATCGATCCACACAGATTAACAGACACCGCGACACCGCGAGTCATTATTTTCTGAGTCTCCTCTGTTTAGACGGACAATTAGGGTGAACATTTTCGTTGGCGCTCGAAGAGTTTTTGAGACTTTTATACAGGCTTGTTGTTATTATGGTATGGGTTGCGGTCGAAACAATTGATTTCAGACCCACTGCAGAACGTTGTCACAATAAACATAATAAAGTTTTCCTATGTAGAGCAATGCATTGTCATGAATACACTATGCCTGTATTACCAAGTGGGGTAGGCACAGCACACGAAACGCTGCAAAGACAAAACCATGACTATTTCACGTTTCGTGGCCACTTCTAGCATATTTTTTTTAGGTTTCTAGTTGGCAGGTATAAATGTGACAGGACGGAATAAATGGAGAAGTGTTATTCTTAACCCGACACCATACGGAACATTGTGACTATTACATTGATTGTAAATACTTAGGGTCTATGGTGGATCAGGAACCACTTGGTTCGAGTATACTTAATGTACTCTTCGCCATTAGATCCCATGTTAAGAACGTTAGCTTCTTTACACAAGTTTATATGTACATACGAACTTATACTGAAATAATAGTGTAAGGTGTTAAGATAGGTAGATTTTCATTACGTTTAGGGCCTCTTGCAGCATTAAAAATAAGGTATGCAAGTGAACAAATAGAGCAGATAAATAAATGACTACAAAATTATTCAGACTGTTTTATTTGTTTTGAGATCTTAACAATTCCAATAATCTACCTTCCCTATTGCGCCACACTCCGTACGGATTAGATAGAGGTGTCTTCATAGCCTTCTCCAATCTGCAGCATGAGGTTATCGAAGATCAACGCGTGAGGGTTGCTGCTTTGGGGTTGGGAGCTGGTGCTGGGCTGCTGAGGTTGGTCGGAGACGTTTTGTTCTAGGCTTTCTACTGACACAGTGGTCGTTGCCACGGAGGCGATGGATCCCCTCGGGCTATCCTGTTCACAAAAACGACCAGCGTTATAAAGAGCTCGTGGTACATTTATTGAATAAAACATTGAGCCAATGACAGCGTTATGTAGACAGTTTATTGTCTCTGGCGCTACTTTGTGGAGGTCTATGTTTTTTTAACCCTTCGAGTGGCATTCGACCGTTTCCCGGCATGCCCGTAATTGGCACCACACCGGCTCTCGGAAATTAGTGTAGGTTGTCTAAATTGGTCATCTGATATTTGATCTGAATCCAACGATACACAGTTTTTATACAGCTTCCATTATTTTTTGAGAAATAGTAATTTTTCTAACATGCGGAAAATTCGTGATGAACTCTCGTGAGGAACCCGCAATTTGAATTGTCAGTCATTGGGCCGCGCTGAAGGAAAGAGCTAACAACAATCTTATGTATAATCATAAGCTAAAGCCTATACTCCGTTAGTTTTGGGTTGAGAATTTTAACGGACACAATTTGAAATTATCTTTAGAATTCATTGGTTAAACTGGAAATGATTAATGTAATTAAAAACTCGTCGACAAGCTCGACGTCAAGCTGTCAATTTTTACATACATAACAACTTATTGATTACAAGAGCATTCCCAATGTACTTGGTTCTGAAATTTATTTAGATTCAAAACTGAGTTTCGTATTTTAAATTACCTCTCATGCTGTAAAATAAAAAAAAACACCGATATGTTCGTTTTAAACTACTGATTAAATTTGTTAGGTACTGTTAAGAATGTTTGTCACGATACAACTCGCTTTCGTGTAAACAAACCCTGCTTGAGTATGAAACACGGTAGTGTACCTACTGTAGGTATGTAGGTAGTTGAAGTGATGGTGACTTGAGGCATATTTGTATCACAGACGTAGCTATGAGTGTATTATAAGGTCGTTGTTTAGTTTATTTAAAATATAGATCTCCACATAGTAGCGCCTGATTCAATCAACTGATTAGGTAGGTACGTAACGCCGTCAGTAAAATTGGCGTCGCTGGCAAATATAGGAAAGTAAATTGCCTTGAGCAAAATCTTTGTTGTAAATAAATTAAGTATTGATGTAACTAAATGCACACTACGTAGTAATTAATTTACCTTCCTTAACGATTGTGCACGTCGCGGCGCCTGATCAAACAATGGCAAGAGAGAGATAGTGCACTTCTTCTTCCACACACAACACATACAAACACGTTACACACACTAAGTTACGGCGAATACCAAATAGACAAGACAGTCCACTATTTTGTTGTGAATACATATGTATAATCGAAAAAAAGTCAAATTATTACTAACCTGATTTTTATACTTCAAGGTAAACCAGATGGACACAACCAGAAATATAACTTTAAACACTAAAATAACACCAACCACGGACACAAAGACAGTCTGATACATTTTAAAAACAGAGAATCGCGTTAGATACGCAATACTAACACTAAAAAGATCATTTACATTACATTACATAGCTTGCTACATCACGTCTAAAGAAATTGTCGCTCATTCACGTAAGTGGGCGGTTACTTGTTGATATGATGGATTTCTTTTAGGGTTGAGTAGTGACTTAGTGCTTTGTCAATATATGAATGAGTTTTAGCTTCGACTTCATTCATCAATTAGGAAGATGCCTCGTTTCTTCGCTCGGACTGGTTTTACAAATTATAACGCCAATTAAACAAACATTCCAAACACAAGTCAGTCGATTCGCAGCCGCGATTCCAAAACGTACCATAAAATATATATTGGTATTGTACCTATTTACACCCGATAATAAAAAAATATTTAACATACATACATATTCTCACGCCTGTATTCCCAAGAGGGGTAGGCAGAGCACATGAATTTAAAAATCCAGTGCCACGTTTAGCAATTTCAGGGTAACCAAATGGTCAAACGTGATATTACAGTGACAGGTTGCTAGCCCATCGCCCACTATACACTAACCCTTTCCCAGGGTCGACTCTTGTGACACCCACGGGAAGAAAGGGGGAGGTGCTATTCTAACCCGGCACCACACGGGGCTAAAAATATTTAAGTACTTACAATTAGGTAATTACGGTGATAAAATACGCTGACTATTGTAGGATGACATTAAAAGGACTTAAAATATGAGAGTGCAGCCTATTCACAACAATTTTGTATGTGAGTCCAGGTAAAGAAAAATCAGTGTCTAGTTTTCGATTTTACGAATACTAGTTTCATGATACTTTTGTAAGTACTAATAGTAAGTAAGTAATACCAATTAGTACTTATGTATATTATTAATTTGTACCTATTCTAATTAAATTATGTTGTATTTATTTAGCTCTTTTACTGGTCAGTTAACTAAAGCTGGCACGTAAAACAGACTTACGCATTGAGTTTGTGCAGTATCTGTGAATTAGCACGCGGCGTGACTTTGCACTGCATACGTATCATGAAAATTCTGCCCGATTTGATAAAAATTATCAATTTTAAACATACTGTTTAGCGAAATTGCACAAGTGTGGGTACTGTGAACGTACCAGCTTTAGTTAACTGACCTACAATATTTAATTACAAGAACCCTTCGCGTAAAACGACTCGTACTTGACTCCTTAGTTATCGTTTGATTACAAATTAGATAAGAACCAATTAATCATGTTCTGAAATAAAGAACAGCATCGTTTGAACACAACATTAAGACAGATAATGCTTGAAATGCCATTGGTTGCCCACTTTTCTTATTTTTGGTTGAGATTTTCTGCTGACTTACTATAGGCAGATTCACAGCTGCTTCAACGTCCATCGGTATACCTAATTCTCGCACCTAACAAAATAAACTCGTCGACGAACTCGACGTCGAGGTCGAGGTGTCAAAATTAACTGTCATATTGTGCGGAAACTTTGACAGCTCGACGTCGAACTTGTAGACGAATTTAGTTAGTTAGTGTAGTAGATTAGATATGAATGTGTTATGTATGTGTAGTTTACGTAGGTTTAGTGTATGTATGTAGTTATGTGTAGGTACGTCAGAGAACAACACCGTTGGTATCCATCTCGTCGCATATTTTATTTGTTGCTGTCTGATTGTTGATTTTATGCGCCTTGATTAGACAAAAATGAGGAAACCTTATTTAAAAAAAAGTGACTTATCTACTACGTTCGCTGACTCGATGAACGTAAGCACATTCTTATTATTTAAGTAAATATTATCAAAGATTTAAGTCAATACTGACTGCTTGAGTTTGGGTTAGGTAACCCTAAAAAATATATATACCTACGTACATAACTGAAAGGTGCATACCGAACTCGTAACGTATGTATGTACCTACATATAATCCATGTAATGCAAGTTATATTTGCAACCATGTACCCACCCCAACTAACCATAAGGCTGGCCTTAGGCCTATAGCCTATACCTGTAAAATTTACTTACCTAAGTAGGGATGTCGCTATCTGGTATCTGCTAAAAAGAGAGTTGAGTATACCTTATAGCTGAGTCCCTATCCCTACTTACATTAAGACTTACATCCTTAGACCTGTAAGTTTTACAACTTACAGGTCTAAGGATGGCCTAAATACCAAATAGCCTTTGGCTCAACTTCAGCGTCTTCTTTGTATTCCTGGAATTAATTTATCTATTAATCTAAGAATGACTTACGTACTTTCTCTGCGCGACAAGTTAAATAAAAGCCTGTATACGCTTTTATACCTACCATAGAGCCCTGAATGTTGATGTCACGTTAAATTATAACGTTGCCATTAACAGAGCGCCAGGCGCGAGGCTCGGCGGCGCCGCCGTCGCGCGGATGACAAATGAACGAACGACACATTGACGCAAATCGGAGACACTCCGTACAGACAATGTCGGTCACAAAGATTAACGTGGGTAGAGGGGCGTGAAAGAAGGCTTTATTATTAAACTATTTTCTATTTTTTTAGTTTGATGCTAAAAATCACGAGTGTTGTCGATCCACAGAAGATAAAAAGTGTTCCATGGGAAAATTTCCGCTACCTTAGGACATAAGGTAAACGCAGGTATTAACGACCCATCGAAAATCTGCAGGTATTACCGACCTATTAATGTTATTTGCAATTTCTCCGATT
>BHDV01013066.1:17617-29846 GCA_005406045.1 Adoxophyes honmai
CACTTAGGAAATAAAATCTATAGACATATAATTAGCGTATAAAAATAATAAAAAAACTCTGAAGATAGCCAGTATACTTAAAATTAGCCATTGATTTCAAAATTGCCTTAAGGGGGTCGTTAATACCTGCGTTTACCTTACTGCGTGGAATTCTCATGAAAAACATGTTAATAACAATGACAATTTTGACCATTGGAATGGGATGAGTTCTAAAATCTTTTAAGCTCCAAACGCACTGACAGTGGAAGCGGGGTAGCGGGGCGCGGTGGAGTGGTGGTATGAACGAAACGCTTTTTTTCGGCCGGTGCTTTGTGCGCTATCCTTCATATAATTACGAATATTACAACTAAATAATGCCACCACGCTGCCGAGCCGTGTCACACCGCTTCCGCTGCCGGTATGCTTGGAGCTTTAGTCTATCATAGCTAAGTATCTTTGTAACAGTGCATTTATTCGAACTTTAGACATTTTTGTGAAGTTCTATGACACGGATACTATAACCACTGACAGAGTTAGAAGTTACTCCCAAAAGTAACCGTACACCTTTGCATGATTCCGGGATAAGTATTAAAAATGGAGAATGCGAAACCATGATCATCACACCCTCAAATTTAGCATTCAACAATCAATAGTCATTGCTATCAACAAAACTATAGGCGCCTTGTTTTGTCGTTCCACTTTCTCCCTGAGATCGCGGTTTTAATTTGATCAAAGGGACACTACACAGCTTGAAAGTATGGCCTGTTTGCTGTTCATTTAAAACCGGTTTTACAAAGTTCACAGGCGATCGGATCTGGATTTTTCACCACAAATGAATCTGCAAATTATAACACTACTTAATTACAGATAGGTATAAGTATTTAGTGCATACCTAATAATTATTCATCGGTGTAACTAAAATTACGACGGTACCCAAACTATCGGTCAGTTATTGTACCTATTCTACGAATACGAATGAATGTTTTCTTATGCCACAATTTTAATATTCAGTGGCATGTGTGTCAAAACTACAAAAATAAATATTGTTCTATGACCAATTGAGAAAGCTCGATAAATACAAAGTGTTTTGATAAAACATAAACACCCTTTCCATGACATCTGTACATGCTTCGATGTATCAAACAGACACCGTATTGATCTGAATCGGAAACAAATTAAAACATTATTTATAGTCGATCACAAAGAGACCATTGCATAGAATATTTTACACAAAAATTCCTCGTGAATCGTGATCTACATTTCCTGAAAGCACAATGCATACAGTATTCCTGTGAGCTTAAGCTACGGGCGCCCACGTAGACAGTCTGCTACAATGGCCGATAACTTAATCTATATTTCTATATCGTGGGCGGCAGCCGCGGGCGGGCGGCACAGAGTACTGTCGCGACAGAAACGAATAAAAAAACTGGCTTTTACCGACTTTGTTTGCGTGAAATCAGCTTATCCCGCGAGAGCATTTTCCGGAGTCATTGTTACTGAGGAATTGTATAGACATCTTCCACCTCTAGCATCAGTTTAGCTTGCGTGGATTATCTTCCATAATGCACGTCCATCATAGCCTATCATCATCATAAGCCTATCTAAATAAGCGGAGTTAAATAATAGGTTCTTTAATGGGTAATGAAATGAGAATGAGTCTCCAACCAGTATTGTTTTGGCAATAGACTTTTTAAATAATTTTAAATCGTATCGTCATTTATCACATACTAGCCATAATTTCAAACGAAATAACGGTGCTCACTTTTTTGCAAAATGTAAAAAGCCTAACAAAAGCCGAACACCGTTTATTTTGAATGGACACGCAATCAAAAAGCCTACCTACGTCCGGCTTTATACAGACCCCCGGCTCCGCTAAATGTAGGTTTTATAACGTCATCGATCTGTCAAAAATTGATGCTATTTCGATTGCGAGTAGACGTCTTCGTAAAACTCGACCCAGTCTGTAATCTTAGAGTACTCTGCGCATCGGGAGCGGCACTTGTTGACTGTCGCGACTAATGCCGGCAACGGCTGGCGAAATTGGCACTCCGGTTGGCGCAACAGGTTAGTCGTGACCCTAGCGGGGAACAGCCGGCTTAGCACAGAAAAGCGCGAGCAGAGATGCGCGCGAGATAGACTATACCTGTCACTGTCTTACTAGAGACGACGACACACGAAACGCTACACACATAAAACTATGTCACGTTTTGTAGCCAATTTTAGCAATTTCCTAGGTTTTAAATTAAGAGGAACAATAGTGACAATAATAGAAAGGGAAGGCCTTTACCGAGCAAGGGATACCATATAAGGTATTAGAAAAAGAAAGTATTTATTTTCTTAGTCTGCACGCAATACTAATAATTAAGTCGGCGCCTCACGTAACTTGAACCTACATTGTATTAATTTGTTTTATAGCTTTCACTTAATGTGAATGATGCACTGGTAATACTTACGTCCATCTGGGATTATTTTTCAGAAAGTTGACATATTAATAGCGATAAAATCGACTATTTCTAAGTCCTGTGGTATTATTCTCTAACAGGGCTGAGCTACATTACATAAGCGCTACATAGTCGAAACGGAGTCGAAAACACAACGGATGCTTTTTAAGTTTAATCCGAGGATAAACGCTAGTATGCTAAGGCTCCCGATCTGAAAAAAAAACTGATAAGTTCCTTTTTTCAATCCTTAGGGATAAGACATTACCACTCAGTGTTCAACTTTTCTCTTGAATAAGATTGGACCAAGAATTGACTCTCTCGTGGAAAATAATTTCGATTGCGTAGATAACAAAAAAAAACTACTTAGTTAGTTAGTCATATGGATTATCAAAAAATATTAGACACGAGTTTTTTTTATCATTTGACGAACAAAAAACGACGAGAATATACCGCTTAGAAACAACAATGGTACAATTTTTACCAAGGTATGACGTCACAAGCCCCTCCAGAAGTTTGATGATCTATACATTCTATATTCTATCAATTAAAAACAAGTGTTTCATGTTTTTCCATAATCGAACTAGCGGACTAACTAGAATGTTATAGGTACTTTAACCCCGTTGACATCCCTGTCAGGGCGCAGTGATTATGAGTGATTGAAACTCAGGCGAGATAAATCCTGTTTATGCGGAGCGAGAAATTATTCAAGTAATCAAAGTGTAACTATCGATAAGTATCTATACTTAAATCCTTAACCCTGTGACCACATAATGTAGGTAGGGGCGATTACAGATAGATTCTATTACTGCATTACTGCAACCGTATTTTGGCAGTGGGGGTGCGGTCTGTAGTTATGTTATTTATATCATACTAGGATATTTCACAAAAAAACTCACGTACTTAATTACCTACTTAGAAAGAATTTGTTAGGCGCCGAACCGATCATTCAGATAAACCTTTATTTAAACGCCGTGAAGTCACGTAGATTGACAACGGCGTTGTTCTTAACAGTTTACGTAGACAATAAAAAATATAGTAAATACCTATTTATACTTAATTATGTGCGATATTATTACTCAACGCTTAAAAAATATTACCTTAATGTATCTAGCTTGTACCTAAAATATGCTAGAAGTGGCCACGAAACGTGAGATAGTCATGGTTTTGTTAGTGTAGCGTTTTGTGTGCCATGCCTACTCCATTTGAGAATGCGTGGCGAGATGTGCAGCTTTTTTAGAGTTCAAGAAATCAAACTTGTATTGTATTAATGTGACCATAGATAGAGTTCGAACTCTATCATTCATTATTGAACCGCCGGCTGCCATCGACGCCGATTAGATTAACTTAGCTTAATCCCACAGCTAACCCAGTGCAACTATTACGTCATACGGTACAAATTTATGAAATTGCACTTCAGTTTGCACTATGCAGCGTACTTATTTCGAAGCGGGTGCGGGCCGAGCCCGCATCGCCGCGCGCACCGAGGCATCCGCGCGCCCGCTGCCGCTCGAGGCTCGCGCCGCCAGCCTCCACTCCACTCCACTCAAAGGCGCGTGGCGGACGCGAGTACAACGCTCGTGCCACCATCACTTTTACTCGATTCAAATTCGCAAACCGTGCCCGTGCGGAAACTGTCGCTTTCGCCCTACATTACCAACCCGCAACCATGATAACACTGTGAATTAAACTGTGAAGTGAACCCTTCAGTCGATCAACTATCCCAAGGTAAGTTTTACTCGTAATCTGAATCAAAATTAAGTCTACGTGTCCGATCCGAATGCTAAGTGAAAGGCATACTCTTTGTTGGTAAATTACGTGACTAACCTGACAGCTAAGTGCGCTGCAGTTTATTTTAGGGCATTCGAAAAGTTTCTGTTTCAAAACTTCTGCACAGTTAGCCTTGAGCAGGATATGCACTTATCTTAATGCAAAATCAGTTTTAAGGTAATTGACTTCACTAAAGGTACCGTTCAAAACAAAGGATGCTTTAGTTATTATTTTATTTCACAGCTACTTCGTTTTACTTTTCTCGCGTTATAAATCGAGTGTGAAAATTTGTTACTAGGTAGCTTAACTTACTTATTAACTTAAATACTTGCCCTGGTAGTTTACGTCTTATAATTATTTCATAAACGCATGTACATTTTCCTAAAAGTATATTAACATTATTCGGAAAAATATCTAAACGTTAGATTGATTATGTCAATCAATCATTAGCTACCTATGAACAGTCTTATTGATTTTCCCTAAATAGCTAAGTACATTTACAACACGTTTAACATAATTTTAGTTGTTAATACCAGCATGAGTTCTGCAATGTATATCTATGTAAGACATCCTTAGTCCTTATCTAACAAAATCCACATAAAACACTTCGAACACCAAATTCATAACATTGATTGTGATAATCACAGAATATGTCATACGTTATTTTAATACCACTAACAATTGTTATTATTGTTTTAACATAATAGGAAATTATTTATGAACAAATCGTGATTTCTTTATCATACTCGTGGCATTTTGGTCTAACATTAAAGACATATTGAAACTCGGCTTTATTTATTTTTACGGAGAGTGAATTTTATAACCCAAATATGCACTAGCGTGGTACGAAATCATTTGCCAGTTTTTTTCTTAACTTGATACCCTTATATACTAATACCCTTTCGGGTAAAAATCGAAATATCAAGTTTATATTACTTCCAAGGTTTAACTGCACGGATTATTCCACTACATTGTCTAAAGTGCGTTTCTACTTTTCTCCTCACATTTAATTCCCTTTATTTTTTACAGTACATACATTCTTAAGTTACGCAGGCAATGTATATTAATGTTGTGGTTTAAATTGTTGTATTGTATACTAATTACTTACTTTGTAATTAGAATAAGAAATTATTCATCTCTAAAAGCTAACAGTTATCATAATCTATGCCCAAGTACGTTGTATCTACTAGATTACACTGACATAAGTGAATTTGAATTAATGTAATTTTTAATAGGTAGGTAAGTACATTTTTTGATTTGTACGCCACATCATTAAGTACTAACATCAAAGTTACCTTTAATATTCATTTTCATTATCATAACAAAAACGACGTCGCTACCGAAAACTTATCTTCTAATCAAGAAAATTCCCGTCATAAATAAAAACTATTGTAAATTAACTCGTCTTAACTTAATCAGTCTGATTTAATCATTCGTATCGCTCGAACAATAAATTCGCTATCAGAGGTTACATTATATGACACGTTATTTTGGTAAACACTGAATAGGTATCACCTTTACTGTTTTTTTTTTGTTTTTGTCTGCAACAGATTATCGCAATTCGCAATGTCTTGATGACTGCAGTTTCGAGTTCAGTATAATCAATTCCATGTTTTAGGTATCAGTAGGAATATTTTATTATAAGCGCTATTTATTTCGGTTACATTACAAGCACGGTTAAAAAATGTTAGAGAAGCATTTCTAATTTCTTTACGATAAAGTATTGAACGCACCGGTCGTTTTACGCATGTACTCTTTTTTGCAGCATAAATAATTCTAAGTCTGCATAAAATCACAAAAACCGAAAACAATGGACGAATTCAAGACAATGGTTGCATTTGCTACTACTTCATTCACGGGCACGGCATTTCAAAATCTTGTTTTGATAATATTTACATAGAATAGAGTAGGTACCCAGCATAAATAAAAAAAGTAGAGCAGAGAGTCATACGCTATTAAAAATTCCAGAAATCGTCCCTTTAGTACGATTAATTTCAAAATGGCTTTTGAAATTCTTGCTCCATTTTGGTGTAGGTTAGGAGCGCAAAAAAACAGCAGCAAAATAGAATGCGGAGATCGCAGAAATGGCGGCTACTAGCGAAAGTGCCTTCACTCTCGGCTTCGTTGGGGCCGAACTCAACCTGCGTTACCGGGGGCCGATCATTGAAACCGCTCCTTTGGAAATACACCGTTCTAAAAAGGTGGCACCGCTCGAGTAATATTTTCAACAAAATTGCAATTTAACCAATCTGGTAATAAGTTTCTGGGAAAGTTTTGTATTTCATGGAATACAGCGTTTTCCTTTTACTCGAGTAGAATTATCACGGATGTGTTTTCGGAAATCGGCCCCTCAGCTCGTTCTACCGACGTTCCGTTCACACACTTACGTTTTATTACCATTACGACTTCCACGTCATAGCCAAACGACTTAGGACTGTTACATTTACTTTCACGGCAAGTGTTTATTGGTACCGTCGAGATAGTAATTCACTGGTTTGTAAAGTATTCAATCGCGATATAGAATGGGGGATAAATTCATACTCTCATCCTCTTTTTTCTTCAATAACAATAAGTACTATAAAGAACAAGAAAATTGTAGTTTTGTTTGTTTTCTAACTCAAAATAAGTACTTACTGTATCGTTTTTTTAATTATGTCAAGTTACAATGCTTATATTATCTCTGATAAACATAGACCACGTTTTATCTCAATATCTTTACAGGACGGGCCACTAGTTTTCAACAACTCGACTTTACTTACTCTATGTACTTAGTTTCTGTTCTATCATCGTTCATCGTCAATAAAGTTATCTAACAGTATACTGTAAATGTGACGTCATTACATCTCTAAATAAATAAAAACGGACCTATTTTTTTTCTCTTACATAGCTACAATTGATTTGAGCGTGGTGAGAAAAGCCATTATAAGAATAATTTCGAGCCTTAACTTCGGATGATTCCCAGAGGTCGGCAATAATATGTAATTATGTAAGTTTTAGTCACGTTTTTTAAATATTAGATGGCCACTTCGCGACGATATTTCAGACTTAATCACTTCAAGTAAAGAATATCTAATTCAACTAGATTATTTTAATAATAATTTATCTGTGCACCGTATACTGTTACAATCACCCTGTAACTGATACAGTAAAAATTGCAGAATTTAAATAGATAACACTGGAACGCATAATATTTATTCGAAGATTTCAAAGTGCCTACCTATTAGGCCCTGCGCAGACAGTAGCTTATCGGCGACGGACTTTTTAGTCTGTGAAAATAGAACCCATGGAATTAATTATATGCAGTAACGCATAAACGTGCAAAAAGTCCAGCGCACAATGCACACAGTCCACGCAAACTTTTTGTGCGCCGCAGACTCGATCGCACAAAAAGTTGGTCGTCTTGCGCTGCACCTTCAAAATCATCATTTTATATTTGTTTAAATACTCCACTGCTTTACTACGGTAGACTCATTCATTCGCGAAAGTTAAACACCAATTGTAGCATAAAGGATGTTGAATAATAAAACTACTCGCGTATTGAGCCCTTTAGCGTCAGCAGCCAATTGATAGGTAAAGTACAATTTCAGACATCGAAGATGAAAAGTTCGATACTTCATTACGATTACGACTTGTTCTACTGCGAAACTAGTTTTTACTTGGCTAATAAATTGGGTGGTAAATCATTTAAGTCTCATCTCATTAACTAGGTACTTACAACAAATGTTGAAAAATTATCGGATAACTCACGTTTAATAAATTGAAGGGCTATGAATTAGTCCGAAACATGTCGAGCTAAACTCGGTTTTTAAACGTGAGTTATCCGTTAATTTTTCAACATGAGTGAGTCTAACGGTAGTTTAACTTACAACAAAATGAATTCGAAGCATCATTTAATAGGGACGTCGACTGGGTTAAATTAACAATCATTTTAATTATCTTTTTACCTTGAGATTGCTAAACGTGGCACTGGATTTTTGAATTCATGTGCTCTGCCTACCCCTCTTGAGAATGAGGCGTGAGAATATGTATGTATGTATGTTTAATTATATCATCAATCATTTTAGTTAGATTATGGAAAAATATGAGACGTATTTTTTGGTTTATCAGATGATTAAAATCAACATAAAAAATCGTCAAATATGTCGAGTGGTATCTTGGTAAAAAAATGTGTCACGCAATGACGTCACTCCATACTTCTAAGTACTGTATTCTCGCAATTTTTAGTTTGTTTTTGTATAATATATTTTATGCACCTAACTGCCGGACTACATAATTTTTTAGTCTTATACATAGAGTCTTCAAAACTTGCGGTTTTTTTTATTAGCCCAACGAGGTTTATGACATTATATTGTGCATGTCTTTTGTGACTTGATCTCTAAGCTTATCATTAATTGATATAATTGTACCTATAAGTACATAGCTTAAACAAAACATTGTTTTGATTCAAGTTTACAAGAATTTGTGATTGGTTCCGCTAACTTTGTAACTTTTTAATTTCACTTAATTTAATTTCCGCATCATCATTTTTAATCTGTGGTTGTAAATAATACACATTCACACCCACAGTTTTAATTACGTTTATTTTCGGCCAGTCTTAGATTTACAACACCGCTGCTGTTTCAAATGTAGAGACGATGATGTAATAGATATATGCATATTAGACCGAATGTTGCAGCGTGTTAAAACTACGGCACAACCTTGAAACTGGCAGACCTTAATGCGGCACTACAATATCGCTAGCGTTACTTGGATTGTTTAATGTTTAGCCAGCTGATACATTTTGTATTATGCTGCGTTCAAAACAGCTTGCGTGTACTCAAATTAAAACACATTGATACACGTTCTTCGATAAAAGCGCGTGTGATATGGTTATGTACTCGGCTAAAGTAAACTCAGCGTGACAATGTGTGATCTTAATTTTTACTTAGTTATACAATATCTATGTTGCCTTC
The DNA here is from genome assembly GCA_005406045.1 of Adoxophyes honmai. NCBI lineage: Eukaryota > Metazoa > Arthropoda > Insecta > Lepidoptera > Tortricidae > Adoxophyes > Adoxophyes honmai. The sequence goes on from BHDV01013066.1 coordinate 26,757, forward strand.
GCATTGTTATGCAATTATTGTTGAGAAATCCTACGAGTATGTACTAAGTTGTTAGTGTTTAAATTATATCCGGCTTCGAAATATTTAATCACTGTTGAACGTAGGTATTACTTATTATAAAATAATTCTGACGTAGAATTAAGTTTGTTGTTGAGCAGAAACAAGTTGTCCCTTGTACTGCTTTACTTTTTTGTACCTACCTATTTCACCATAACTAACTAACTATGTCACAAACTCTAAGTTGTCCTATAACTTGCAGTGTAACTCTTTGGAAGTAATCGGCTCAGCGAATTTCTAGATAAATGCGGAACAATGCGATAATTTAACATAGTACCTACCGCGAATTAAGTCAAAGTTGACAGATGTTCAAGATATTTAACCATTTAATTATTTCTGAATATGTGTTATCCTTAAGATAGATTTCATGGTGCGCGTGATAAAAATTAAAAATAAATCTCTAATTTAAAAAAAAGATACTTTTAAGCTAATTCAGTGCACCTTTAATGGCGCATCTGATACCATTTCTGAGACTTCCTGTGTCCATAAACCGATATTTTGCCTAAATTATTGCGTAACATACATACATAGACAACACGCATGTATTCCCAAACGGGAGAGCACACGAAAACTTACACAGTGAACACCAAAGACTATTTCGTACTTCGTAACCACATTTAACATGATTATGGGTTTAAAGTTGATGAAAGAGGTACAATAGTGTCAAAGTGCTAGCCCGTAGCCCAAAGTATACCTTAGCCTCCACGGAACAAATGAAGAGGTGTTATTCTATACTCGACACCTCATGGTAATCCAAATGATTGACCTACAAAAACCTATAGCAGCCAGTTACGTTTATAATTAAAGTTGATTGTAAATGTTAAATTCCGGTATTTTAACAAAAATGTGACGGTCTTTACGAGTCGGAAACTATGCAGATATAAACCAGCATAACAAAGCAATAACTTAATCTACATTTTTCCGTTTAATTTCTTATGCAACGTCTGCTCTAGAGTTAGCTTAACAATGGCTGTGATTACCGTAAGTGGGCTAAGAATGGTGAGCAAGGTGAAAGTGTCTGGGCCAGTTCTGCGAAGGTCGATGGCGACCAGGCCCCCTGAACTGCGGCCAGCGTCACTGACATTACCGTTAAATGTCAACCAAATGCCAAACGCATGATCCTTGTGTTTATTATAGGCACAGCGATATGTCGTGTTGATGAGTTTTGCTGACGAGAACCGAGGGGTACGAGTGACGTCACAAGTTGCCAAACAAGTTTTAGTACCCAGAAGTATGTTGCATTTACTGTTATTATTGAGATCGTTACTTTTTGTTCTTTACAATTTTATTGAATTTTATGTCACTAAATGAAGTATTAAAAATTACAGATGAAAAACAAAAGAAAAATAAAACCATACCAATGGAACTACTAAGTATTCAATTGCTCTGTAACTTGATTTAAAAATGTTCTAGAGTTCTAGATCTAGACACGCGGGAGCGTGTCAAGCCAAGTTCAATTAACAGAACTGGCGAGCAGCTCCGTGTGTTATACACGAACCATTTGCGGGCACTCTTGACCCCCTCATAAGTCAAAAACTGTTCCACAAAATCGTGTAAAATTTGAGTTTATCGAGACTTGCGAGATACATTATATGTTCCAAATCTCAAATGGTTGTTAAGATAGGTATTTAATATAATTTCAGACACTAAACATGGCATTAATCTAAATTTGTTCGCTAAAACTTGTTCCAATGTTTTGTAATTAAAAGGTATCGATGGCCTGTATTAAATCAGGTGTTCCGCCGGCCGTCTGACGCAAGCATTTTATGTTTGATTTAAAACAATAACGATTGTTGAAAACCTATGTCAATAATTCGTGTTCAACAATAAGAGTTATAATGAATAGTTATTCTACGTACCATAATGCATTTTTGTGTAGATTACATTTAAAATATTTAAACGTTTGTTTTTTCGATTTTCAAATACACGTGGAAAACATGTCGAGTTTAGAATTACACTCTCCATTCGGTGGACGTCATAAGAGGCAAACTATACATTTGGCGACAAGCAAGCCACCTGACACTTTAGCACCTTTTAACTTGAAACATAAAAAAATTGCTACAAATGGCTACGAATCGTGAAATAGTCATGGATGTGTCTATGTAGCGTTTCCTGTGCTCTACCAGGCGTGATGTATACAATACGTTCATGTAAAAGTTGATTGTCATTATATCGATTGATCTAAAAGTCAGAAATTAGGAAGTCAGTACTTATCTAGAGACAGTTATTGAATTAGTGTGTCGAGGCTATGCGCAGCGCGGCCGCACGCGATTTTATGTTTACGGCAGCTATTATTTCGTTATTTATTCGGACACATCCGGATATTAAAGTGTTTTAATAATCGGATAGGTATCCGGATACATTTATACACGATGGAATATATTAACTCGTCAGTTTTAAAAGTTGGACTAATATTATCAACACATATTTCACGTTTCGTAGCCACTTGTAATATGTTTTTTTAATTTTTAGTGACAGGTTGCTAGCCTGTCTTTAGTCTCGTACGACATCCACTGAAGAAATGGAGAGGAGTTATTTTAAGCCCCACTCCACGCGGCAAATGTTTATCTGTTTTTTATCTCTAAATACATTGCTTGGACCTGTCCAAATACTTACTACCTAAAACCATTGAAAGGGAAGTAGTTTAATTTTGTGCCAACTCCATTGCAGACTTTACCATTTTTTTTAATCTATCTAACCTTTCGTAAACGCTTATTCATTATACTTAATTCAGTATGCTTATACGAGCTCGGTTATAGCTGTCTCGTTTTCCTTCACACTGAAAAAGAGACAACAAATACGTCACATCAGACAACGTAAAAATGCGGTTTAACTATGTATCATTCACAAAATTTACATAATATCTCCGTTCATCGTTTTAATGATCTCTAACTCGGAATTGACGGAGTTGAGATATTTCGTTTACGCAACACCTATTACGCCTAGATTGGCCGTTTTGTTATATGCGTGTTTTCATTTTTAACCGACTTCAAAAAAGGAGGTATTCAATTCGGCTGTATTTTTTTTTTTTTT
>BHDV01013066.1:32163-43057 GCA_005406045.1 Adoxophyes honmai
GAAAGGGTTAGTGTATTGTGGGCGATGGGCTAGCAACCTGTCACCGCAATATCACATTTAATCATCTGGTTACCCTGAATTTGCTGGACGTGGCACTGGATTTTTGAATCCATGTGCTCTGCCTACCCCTCATGGGAATACAGGCGTGAGTATGAGATGAGAAATACAAATTATTATCCTACATCATAATGTGGTGTTGGGTTTAGAATAACACATCTCCGGTTCTTCCGTGGATATCGTAAGAGGCGATTTATGAAATATAGATTAAAGTATGTTTTAGGCGACATTCGAGCAACCTGTCGCTATTGTTCCTCATAACTTAAAATGTGCTAAAAATGTCTACGGAACGTGAACATGACCATGACCATTTATGCCTATGTAGTACCGTTTCGAGGACTCTGCCTATTTGAGATTACAGGCATGATATATATATAAATTAAGTAGGTATGTATCGCAGAGTAATTCAGAGATGAAACAAAGTAGACAACCCATTTCGAAAAAATATAGCAGTTTTACCAGTATTTCTTAAATCAAAGCCATACCAGTCTACCTTACGCCGCGGACGCGACATCGGTTATTTACAACGTTGCGAGGTCGCCACAATGCATTTGCTCGGTACGCAGGCACGTTACATTTCGAAAGTTCATTCCACAGCGCACACTTGCACCTTATGTCTTAACAATAAGAGCTAAATTAGACAGCGATTCAGAGCTGATCATAAAATAAGACACGTGCTTTTGCCGTTCGGACTAGTGTCCGAGTGCTGTATAAATACCGCTTGTTAACTGGTTTTAGACTTATCTAATGCTCTAAATAGGTGATATACCTAGTAGGTTTGTATAGTATCGGTACTTCTACTTTTACTACCGACTTCTCTTGTCGTTGTTACATAATACTTAGAGTAGTAATCTAGGTACCTAATAGGTATATCTGGAATAGTAATTTTAATATTGTACAGACTACCTTTAAATAGAGCGGTCTAACAGTATTGATGATAACTTCGCATAGAGAATGACATTGTTCATGTAATTGTTGTATCTTGTTCCGTGTGGTGTTGGGTTTAGAATAACACCTTTCCATTTCTTCCGCGGATGATGAATGTATATACCTATTAGGCGACAGCTAACAACCTCTGTCAATGTAAATACGCTAGATGTGGCCACGAAACGTGAAATAGTCATGGATTTGTCTATGTAACCTTTTGTATGCACTGCCTACCCCATTCGGGAATACAGGCGTGATGTATTTTAATATGTATTATGTTTTATCTCTGGGGCGTTATGAGAGTGCCGTAGCTCTACAGCAAAGAAGAACACTTCGTTGTCCGTCTGTCTGTCAAGACCCTATTTTCCAGGAACGCGTAGAGATGTGAAATTGAAATTGATACCAAAACTGAAATCAGAGAAAAATGCAGTGAAAAACAAAGTCTCTAAATCTATGCTTTTGGCTCTCTATGCCTCATTTTCCGTAAAGCAAAAGGCCTCAAACCTATAGGATACTTCCCGTTGAACAGTCATGTTCGGCATGAAGCAAAGCAAAGGAAAACATCCGAAAATCGTAAATTTCTAGCTGCATCACAAACGATTGAAATGTTTTTGCGATTACGGATTTATTTTTTCAGTTGGATTCTTATGAGGATATATGGAGACAACGGCAAAGTTAAGTTTGTCCCTTAATCCGTTGTCATTGATAGTATGTTCTCATTCGATAACCCAACCCTTTCGACAAATCACTTGGCTTCTCATTGATGTCTTCTATCTATTTCAAACTGTGCCTATTTTGAACTCTGTATCTTTTGCTATATTTAGATATTAGGTTATCCAAATACTTTACCATGTTCTCTCTATATATCGTAGTGCGCAAGACCGACTCACACTTGACCGGTTTATTTTTTAATTATGTAACTCCTGGTAGGTAAATCTTTCAACAAAAAAAAGCTTAAGAAGCACGTACGTAAGTTTGAACGTTTAAAAATGTATTAAGCATAACTTTAAATAGTATTTTAATGATCTCTACACAGATCTCAGACAGTGATAGACTTGAAAATTTTCATACAGATTTATAAATTACAGATTTTTTCATCGCGGGGCAAAATAATAGTTTCTATTTCTTTATTAGTGAAAAACAAGATACAGAATGACAAAATAAGAACTAAACTAAACAGTTAAATTAAACTAAACTAAGCAAAACAAATAAATTAACTAAAAATTAAAATGCAAAACATTCCCGAGACCGCCGCCTCGGGGAAAGGTGCCCAAAAGGCTGGCGGCATTCTTTCTCTGAATGGCGATGATAATTAGTTGCCAATTCTTAATTTATTCAATGTAATCCAGTATATCAGCGTTTGATAGTTTTCACGTTTGTAAATTAGACACAACTCAAAATTCAAGGAAAATATTGTAAAATACATTTAACGCTACGCTCGTAGCCCGTAGCACGTAGCACTGCCACGTAGCAAAGCTCGCCACGTGGCACTCGTAACGGCGGCGATAGGTAGTCCTCCTTATTGTTTATTTTTATTTTTTCATATTCATTTTAGTTTTGTTACCAAAATCTCTCCAACAAAGGCGCGTCGTAAACAGTAAAACAAATATATCGACCAGTGGCATTAGGTGCGTATATTGAACACAAATAATACCTACATACACACAATGAGCAACAGGAGTAAGGCCAGCCGTACACGGACGGCTTCAAGCAGTTAAGACCGACTGCTTAAAGCCGCGACCGCCCGGTGAACTATAGTCATTGATTCACTGCCGTACACACGACCGCTCGAGCAGTCGCGACCGCTTCAAGCCGTCAACTGCACGGTGAAATTCCATCAGCACGTCGACGGCTCGCGAGTTGATGCCGACCGCTCGAGCGGTCCGTGTACGTCAGTCAGTCATAAACTGCTCGAGCCGTCCGTGTACGGCGGCCCTAACTTTAACTTAATTTTCGAATTTATAAATTTGAAAAATATCCTGAGAATTGCTGCAATAAGGAAATACTGAAGTAATTTAATTTGAAAGATACGTAGAAAAGCACTCTTTATGCCTCTAAGGATATATTCTGATCTGAAGAAGAATAATATTTTTGCTAAACTTTATTCATTGTAACCGAAATACTATTACAATCGGTCACAAAGCAACGTCAGTTTCTGAACAATTTCAACCTCAATTTGAAAAGTGTCAGTTCCGTTTATCTGTGAGCTTATATTAGGAAAATGTAGGATGTTAGAGGCTCGGTGAGGCGGGGTGTCGCCAGGCGGCCGCCGGCGCCTCCGCGGCGCTGCCGGCCTGTCATTAGTCTGGAACCTTCTGGGAGCGTAACGTGACATTGACTATAGGATCTCCTCACACCTATAGACGCGGACGCTTTTTACCCCCGATTTAAAATCTAAGGTTTGAAAGCTAGCCAAAATTCGCTACTATTGCACGTTCAGGTTAGCCTAAAGCAATTTACTTCCATAATTCGAGAAATTCGAATTTATCATGTGCTAAAAACAAAACAACTAAGTCACTTTTGTACTACTATTAAAGACAAAGGTAGTTGATTTCTTTTATATTTTTGTGTGGAGAGAATATATCGTAAATACTTAAATAATTCGAAAGATCCACCTAGGTACAGAAGGGAATGTTTTAAAACTTGTACAAACATACTGGATGGATATAAAACGAACTAAGTATAGATTATTATTATATGCATGGGTACATTAACAACTCAAACAATAAACAAAAAAATTGATTAGTAAAGCTCAACAATGGCTAAATCTATTCAAAATTATATGTGATCTCAGGTAAAATTTACGGATTCTAAAATGATTATTGATATTAAGCAGAATAAACTTCAGAAAACTGTGAAATACTAACATATCTACAAAATTGATTAAGTGTACATGATAAAAAATATAATTCATTTTTTCACGACACGCCTATCAAGGGGCACATTAAAACGCTATTATAGTCACGGGTTTTAACAGTAAAACGATAACACAGGTTGCTGAGGAAAACACTTAGTGAATATTTACCTAACCTAGGTATCTATAGTCTGATAAATCTAACCAACCTAGAAAGTTAAACCTAACAAACTTCAATATCTGAGAGAATTAGCTGAATTTGAACTAAGACATAACGCAAGATACTCGTAACTCGATTAACTTAATTTATAATGTTTGAGTCTACTCGTGACCACGGTTGCTGTAATGCGTCCGAAACGTCGAGAGGTAATTAAAACAAACCGTGATTAAGTAAATATAACTTAATTTACCCAAAAGCATATAGCGAATTTTTCAGCCAGGAACTGGCTGTCCAATTGCCGTACGTAAATTCAATAATCTGGCAAAAATAAAGCACTTGTCGTGAAATAATTTGAAGGTTAAACTATTTCGACTTCTAAGAGCAAAACTTTCCATGCAATCAAAGAATACTTAAAAAGTCATTGAATTTAATAATGAAAAAAGGCTAACAGTGCATATCAAAAATAACAAGTGTATACTTAAACAAAGATATTTGCACGCCATCTGGTTAGAGTGGTAAGACATGTCATCAAACAAGAGAATTAAGTATTTAATATTAGTATCATATTTAAAGCAAATTAATTAATTTTATTGCGTATTATTTCACATAAGAAAAATGAATTGATAAAGGGGCCACCCATCCATCCGCTCGAGAGAGCCACGGTGACACAGATAAATATTGGCACCAAAATGATTTAATTTTGGTGCAGAGTTAAAAAACTAAAACAAAAAGCAAAATGTTTCATTCGACATAAAATACTGAATGTTACGTTCAATACACGGCACGTCACAAATTCATTTATTAAGGGCTGGTCCAATCAAACGAGAATATAATTTAATCTTAAAATAAGACTCTACCCACTTTATTCACATGAAAAAAAAATACTCGCAAGTACAGTGGTCAGTAATTTGGCCAAATTTTAAATGATGGGGGTAAGTTCGCCAAATGATTTATTTGGGTAAAAACAAAACGAGGGCGCCATTTTCTTTGCAAACGTCACTTTGTGAAGTTTATAGCTCGAGTATGGCAACAATTTTGTATGAAAAATTTCAGTGATTTTTTTTTTAATGTTCTATAACTGTAAACTTGACACCAAACAGAGAATCTAAAGTTAAATTTATTTGTTGTTTACAGACATCAGAATGCCCCAGTGGGCCAGCGCCGAAGGCGGCGGCTCCGAGGCCGAGTCGCCGGACCAGATGATGCTGTGCTACGACGACGAGACGTCCGAGTACTATGAGAACAAACCCGACAGCGACGTGAAGATAGAACAAGCTGGTGGTGAGTAGGTATTCAGTAAGATACTCTCTTCTCTCTCTTCTTTAACCCACCACCCAACGCTGATTGTAGGCCTTGGAAGAAATATCTGGAAGGTAGTACGATATATCCCGTTGGCAGATCACAGGAAATGCTACATAGTCAATACCATGATTATTTTACGTTTCGTAGACACTTCTAGTATATGTAGGTATTTTTAAGGTTTTAAATTAAGAGACTACTCTAACAGGTTACCAGCCTGTGGCCTAAAATGTATGTTAACCTATTTCTTTAGTCGCCTCTTACGACGGGAGAAATCGACAGGTGCTATTCTAAACTCGATACCACAAGGGAAACTCACTATCATAAAATTGACGCAAATCCTATTTCACCTTTCCTGCGTCGACATGATCTATCGATGGTAGTCTGTTTTACGTTTAAAATCAACATTTAATGTTTCTGTAGAAATCGAACGGCACGAATTAGATAAGAGAATTACGAAAATCGCCCATAGCCGTGCGTACAAATCGATTAGTTGGCACTCGTGCTCTTACGCAAATACTTTATCAAGCGTGCAGTCGTGTCACGTAACTGACTCTTGTGAAGCATCTGATCGTTGCAGAAAGTGTACTTGTAGGAATACTGGTCGCTTGCACTATCTGTGTTACTTTTGTGATCATTGTACAGTCACGAACCGGGATTGTTGAGCCACTTGCCACTGTTCGCAATTTAGACGTGTAATCAATGACCGATGTGACGGACTAGACGTCAGCTATGGGATTAGTATTACACGACCAAGTTACAAACATAGGTAAGTGGCTCAACAATCCTTGTTCGCGATGGTACATACCTACCTAAACACTAGATAGATGTGCTCCCCCACCCGCAAGCTGTAATGAATATGGTAGAAAATGCTGAACGTGTTTTTGACAACTTGCTGTGGTTGTACTGAATCCTGGTGACGGAGGAACATGACAAGATAAGAGTTATTTTTGCTCCCGATTAATTGAATGAATGAGTCTGTGTTTGTACGGTAGATAAACCGACATGCAGCGGTGTTATTCGCTAACCGTTCGAGTCTAACGTAATGACTAAACTTGTCTTGTCTACGTATTCGATGTTGCGGAGTATGGAAAATTTAACTGCTCGACGTCAAGCTCGTCGAGTTAGTCAGTTAGAGAATATAACCACTTGGCTGACTTGACGTTCGTATCTTGTGGGGCATACGTTAAGATTTTAGCCCATCTCACGACATGTGAGGCTGTTCCTTTTAGTTAAACGTATGACGTCATTGCCACACGCGTAAAGCTTACGAGTCGCACGTCATCAAACAAAATTGTGTATAATGTGAGATAAAACTTCACAAGAGTTTTTTTTTACCAGGAGTCGATTTAAAAACGAGGTTAAATTTTAATATAAAAAATTGATTTACTCGAGAAACAGTGATTTATTCCTTTTGTCCTTTATTCTCGTTTGGTTAAATGTGATCTAAATCTTAGGTTCTATTTCACGAGCATAAAACAACGTAGCTCTGTTTATTCGTCTGCCGCAGGAATTTTGTTTTATACTGTTCAGTTTTATACTACATGGCTGTCTTTTCCTTGGCACAAAATAATGTATGTGGTTGAAAAAAAAAATAGTCTTACGTATGCGTAGTGTCACGGTCGTTAGTGGCCTCGAATACGCTGTGACGTGGCCGCAATCCATGACATCAGCCGCGAGCATTGATTACACGGCAACCCTCCTTATCGATACAGATACGATGCGTTTTAATCTAAAACGACTTGAACCACGCGTGAGCGTTGTTATCCCTGCTGTTTCAGCGTGGAAATGTGAAATTGTGATGCTTTAAATAAGTGTTTATTGAATATAAGGGATCATAATAAGGTAAGGTTACATGGTTATGTAAGGTAAGGTTTAGAATAACACCTCTCCGTTTTTTCCGTGAATGGTGTAAGAGGTGACTACGGAAATGGGTTTAACAAACTCTACCTCTTAACTTAAAACTTATGTATGTATAATAAGATATATTTAAGAAAATAATTCGACACCGACTAGTCTAGGTGACCGCGGTCGGTGGACAGTTTAGTGTAAAGAATACAGACGACGTTCGTTAACCGAAGCACTTTGGAACACATGCGGCGATCGAATTAGGTGGACGATGCAGTGTAATTTCCGCTTCGATGTTAGTACGAATTCGTAAATTTGCGGTTTAAGAGGAAATATGCCGGTCGAAGGAATTGAAAAATAGGTATTTGCTAAATCTATTGCTGTCGCACCGTGACCTGCCCAGACGACGTCGAGTGCGATAAGAACAACTACAGCTCGGACCGAAAATACCTATGAAAATTATTCAAAAACAACGTTTCGTAGTCCCCTGATTTCTTCTCCAAAACTTAACCGATTAAATATGTTTTTTTCATTAAATGTTTAAGAAATGTCATAACTGTGTTTCTATGTTCTTATATTTTGATATAATTGTGTTAAAATTGGTTTCTAGAGGTTTGAACACAACGGAAAAAACTTGCCAATTTTTCATGTTTTTGAAGGTTAATATCTCCTTTAATAATTCAATAAAGAAAAAAAGGAAAACATAGGAACATGCTAATATATCATTAGATTGTTGATGTAAAAAATCATTGTTCTACGGGTAATATCCAGCGAGGAATCAGGGGACTACGTTTCCATACAAAATATGACCGCTCCATTTCCTCTTAATACTATATTTTATGACTCTTTATTTGCACGACACGAAAAAGTTAGATACGTACAATTTACGGGATAACACCATAATGTACAAAGTTGAACTTATCCCCGATTGATTGACTGGATCAAGTAGATAAACAAAAAAAACATTACAAATACTACGTACAACACACATAGCGTACTAGTAACGTACTAATCTTAGAGCAAACGTGGAGTGCGCACAATGTCCACGCGCACGTTTAAGTTAAGATAATCAACAAAATGAGTCACGTTTACAGGTGCTAGCTGCGATTCGTGAATAATATTATACATCTCACGCGATGGTTTAAGATCGCTCGATAAAAGTAGAAGGGGTATGCGCAGTACTCGATCTTTAAGTCTAATTAGATTTCCGAGGAGCGTGGATGGTGAACAGCGACTTGTTATTGGTAGATCAATCCTACTACACCTCCCTGCGTTGCCACCGATTCGCTGATTACCCCCACTGTTTTGCTGAGCGATCTTAAACCACCGCGTCGGGTTTATCATGGCAAATTTCATACGACACTAACCTTTAGACTTTTAGAGTCTTGTCGCAGGCACGTTTTGACGCATGCCACTTATCAATAAACCTATAGCGCCACCTATCGTCCAGTAGTAGAACTTCTTCCACAAACCTCATCAACTTTTAAAGCTTTCTCCATCAGGCAAACAAAGTTTCGAGGATCGGTTGCATAAAAACAACTTCTAATTTTCTCTCTGAGGACTTGCGGTCTCCAGATATAACATCTACATAACTTAACCTAAACGCAGACAAGTCAAACACATCACTATCCCTTTTTTGGTAAAATAGCGATGCTCAAACTTACCTCTACTACAAAAAACTTGCCAAATTTGATGTCGAGGATTATAAAGTGAATGCTGTGTACGGGTGCGATTCATGGTAGAGGTACTCACTAATGAGACTGTGTTTTCTTTATATCAAACTTATTTTAATGATAACCTGATGAGCAGTGTTTGAATTTCCAAAGGTTTCCAAGGTTTATTTAAACCTTTAGGCCAGTTTAGGCGATAGGATAGCTAGGTACCTCTCACTATTACATCCTTCAATTCCTTCACTGTGCATGCTGTCCGGCTGTGGAATCTGTTACCTGATGATATCAGGAAATCGCAGACCGTTGTGACCCTGCGGAATCGTTTGAGGGAGTACTGGCTCGACAGCTCCTCCTGAATGTGTGCGGTGTTGTCTGTATTCTGGATAGTGTAGGTAAACTTGTAGGTCTATGTATTTGAAAGTAGTATATTTATTTTTGTATGTATTAGTCAATTATGTATTATTATTATGTGTATTTTATGTACTTACTACAATAAATCTAGACATACATATGTCTAGATTTATTGTAGTTCGTAAATTATAATATATTTAATTATTTAGGTTAATGGTATTTTATTTTATTTCTTTCTCAACTTTCATGGTGTGTCTAATAAATTTCACATGTTTTGTCAATCGCTTGAAGGTCAGCAGGAAGAGATCCCTTTAGGGATATGTTCGCCTTTGTACTTGTGTTTAGTTTTGTACTTGTTCTTTTGTCATGTGTTTCTTTTGTACAATAAAGAGTTACATACATACATACATCCCTTTATCTTAACTTTTAACCTAAAATTTAGCTAACGTAACGTAAAATAGTCATGGTTTTGTCTACGTAATGTTTCTTATGCTCAGCCTAACTCATTTGGTAATTGGTAACACAGACCTGATGTTCATGTAAGTAGTAGGTATGTATTATGGTTGTTTAAAATAATTACCGATGTAAATTTGATCTAAATATTCGTACAAATACTCGTACCTAGTACCTTCTTGAGTTATCAGGGTGTTTAATCGATCTTGTGCACGCCAAGCCGCAAAAAATAGTAAACATAACCGGTGCTAGTGCATGCGTCGGTAGCTAGGTACTTGTAATTACTTCATTTGCAACACTGTAATTTTCCAGATTAGGTGTTTATTTAAAGAACCTACGTAATAAGTAGGAATAATCAGTTGTTCGGACAAGGTATCTCTACAACTAAACGAGAGTGGGTCACTCTTTTCCGCTTTTTTAACCGTCTTTAAAAATATTGGTTCCCGATTCCGCTGTATTTTTTATTATATGGCCTCAGAACTTTTTACGGGTAAACCGATTTCGATGTATCTTTGATAGGCAGGTATTGGCATCCCATTGGTTCCATTTTAATTTCAGCAAGATAACAATGGCAGGTAGTTTTTGAATTATCTACTTATTCTTAAAACAATAACAATGAAACATCAACGGACATTCGGGCGTCTCTTCTTGTACTTCAAAGCTTAAGATCGAAGCACGTTACTCAGCTGGCTCAGCACAACAATGCGCGCGTATTCAGTCGCGCGCAAGATAGAATTTTCTCGCGTGCGACTCGAAACGCGTGTTGTCGTGCTAGACGTTCAGACGATGACCAGCTAATTTCACCGCCAAACAGTGAATTTTTAGTACAATGACTCTTAAGTTTTATTAATTTGTATAGTCTGACGTAAGGTTATTAATTATTATTAAGTTAGTTCTTAAATGTTTGTGGTGTTTAATTGATAATTTATACAGTAGACTGACGGATAATAAAGAGACCCCTTAAAAGATCCTTTTTCGATGCTGAACTTTAAAACTTATTCGATATCATACAGGCTTGATATGTATGAAACTACTTATGCACTAAACCAGGGGAGGTCCACTCCGCAGTTTAGGTAGACACAATGTGCTGGCGAGACTTCGTGAAAGCCACGCAGGTAACGTTAGAGAGAAACAGCAACATTTTTACGCCTAAAGATGTTCGGGAGTAGACCTGTGCTCTACTCTCTACGTAGTAGACCTACTCTGTGACTAAACAAGAATTTATGTTAATTGCAGAATTCTACGACAGCGGAAGCGGCAGTGACGAGGTGGTGG
>BHDV01013066.1:48476-62987 GCA_005406045.1 Adoxophyes honmai
GAGCCTGGCTCGGCTCGTTGGCACTGATCGACTGGCGAGTAAAACCGCGGTTTTGAAAACCGACGAGCCTGGCTCGTTGGCATTGATCGAATAGTACGTAGTACGTACCTACGTAGATCCATTATTTAATTGTAACACGGACTGAACACGTTACGAAGTAGTAGTTTCAGTTTGTTTCCGAGTAGGTAAACAGCTCTTCTGGTGCACGTCCGTCCGAAAACTGTCCTGAAATTTGGTCGTCTGTTAGGGCTTTTACGACACCCACGGGAAGAAAGGGGGAAGTGCTATTGTAACCCAGCAGCAGGCACCACACGGGCAACAAAAAATACGGAGGATATAAAATAAAAAAGTTAATCAGTTTTTTTTATTACTTACGATGTGCGGACGCTCTATTGTAGGAAATGATGAAAGGGATATAATTTAATACATTTGAGATTTTCGGGTGATTTGAAGCGAAGGCGAGCGCATATTAATAAGATTTTACTGCAAACACGTCACAATTTTAATGCGATTGCATAACCATTTCTCTGCGTGCGCGCAACAAAATGTGAAAACTAGGTATAACGCTCTTCCTAGATGTGATAGCCTCCGAGGTGATAGCAGAAAAAGGACAACCAATAAGTCATCTTCACGATCGGAGCAACGGTTCGAAGGACGATATATTAGTGGTTTTTATAATGGAATTGATTATTTTTGACCACTTCTCTCTTCTAATATAATAGAAGTAGAATTAATATTTACTGAAGTAATAAAAATGACGATTGTTTAGCTCATATTCGGAACCACGAGTTAGAATTTTACATTTGGCAACATCGCTGTTACGAGTGTCATTTTCCACCAATGACAATCGTCCAAGCGATGTTGCCATGAAAATCGCATAACGGGATCTTGATTTCAGTTTTACTTTTCTAAATAATTTTAAATTTAGCTCTTTTACTACTTATTATATTACTTTACTCACTGAACATCACTGCTGATTCTAAAAACGAATAAAATAACACTTATCATTCTGTTTGATGTCAGTGTTGCCAGGTACATACAAGGGAGAGTGAGTTGAGTAGTGTAGATAAAAATTAAATTCCTCATGTGCGTGTGTAGGTAGAATAGGTTCAATCCTAATTTCATATATAATTTGTGAATTAAGAAAAGATTTGACTTTGTTGATACGATATTCCGTATTTTTATTGACTTCGACGGATTGTGCAGGAATATAGACTGCAATTTATTCAACCCCAAGTTATCAGTGTTCACTCGAATACAGATCTGCGTCTGTCGCAATATGGCCGTCCTGTAATGATTTGGTGGTCGCTGATATTATTGTGATTTCATCTCCTACACACGAACAAAATGGAGCTTCGAGTCGGTAATAAATACCGACTAGGTCGTAAGATCGGTTCAGGGTCTTTCGGAGACATTTACCTTGGTGAGTCTGGTGGTGGATAATTGTAAACAAAGAAAAACGGATGATCGAGGGCCAGCTGCGATTTTTTTGTTTCGAAATATCTAGAGGTTTCGTTTTCTGTTAGAAACTCAGTTATCTTGAGGTCATCGTTAAAGCGTACTTACCCGAGAATATGCTTACATTGCTGACATCGGTGTAGGCGTGATCCACTTGACGATGTAAATCTTCACCCAGCTGAATCTCTAATCTGTTTTCTTTTTCTTCTACTACAGATTTACATAGATTGCTATGTAAAGACTGTATCCTGATGCATTGAATGTATTATCAAGAAGTAGCCATATACCACGTCACTACTATCTTCTTACTTTTTCAGGCACCAACATTGTAACTAGAGAAGAGGTAGCTATCAAATTAGAATGCATCAAGACAAAGCATCCACAGTTACACATAGAAAGCAAATTTTACAAACTAATGCAAGGAGGAAGTAAGTAAAAGTCGATTTGTTGCCTTAATTATTTATAGATAGACTTGTGAGAATTGATGTTAATGTTTCGAGTGCAAGTAATAGCACATGCAGTGTACCAGTGATGTCTGTGCTTATGCTGAACCCTCCTAAGGTTTTGTATACAAACACAGTCCCTATTATTCGAGAAAAAATAGAAATGGTAATAAGATCTGCATCATTTCCTCATTCAATCCATTCACCCCAGCTTTTTGTGTCCGTCCGTGATGAAATGTATCAAATACAACTTAACATATTTATATTTTTATTTATAAAAACCCATGTGATATTCAGTTAATGAAGCCAGGGTAAACTCTCCTCTTTCAGTGCAATTTATTCCAGGGATCAAATTTCACTAATGTTAGGTAGTAGTTGTGGTCATGTTACAATTCAATGCATTTGCACTTGTTCATTTTTCTATTGTGACACCAAACGCACATGTCAGCCATTGTTTCGTAACTATAATCATTATAATATTGCTAAAGGCAATACTTATGCTGGTTAATGTTTAAAACAGTTATGTGTTGCAGTTTAAATCAATTAAATGTAAATTAAAAGGAAAATTTAATGATACTCCATTACATATCATTTTAACAGAAATCAACTAATGAACTCCTCACTTAAGCCTTTTAAATGTGAGCATTAAGTTATTGATTTTGAAATAAACTGAAAATTATGAAAATAAACTTTAATTCCTTTATAACATTTACAATAACAATAGCAAAGGTTGGGACTTCCTAGTATGCACTGTAGTACTTGTGTCAGGAAGATAAAAGATTGAAAACAAACTTAAGCGTGCCTCTATCCTTTTGATTGTCCCCATACACATAGGACATAGGATAGTGGACTGCAATAATAACTTTTTTTGTGATACAAATACAAATTTACAAACATTTTCCATTACTTTTGATTCACACAGTTTAAAAACAAATTTCTTGATTGTAGCTCATTGGGAAGTAACCTATAGGATTTGGGTTCTACAAAATGTATGGTATTGGTAAATGCAACCAACATAAACGGTTTTATAATATTATTAAAGTTTTGTTGATTAAACTTGTAGGTTTGATGATTTCGCAGCTTTATGAGACCACAAACATAGTATTTGATTGAAATATCTTTACACATTCCTGAGAAAAAGGGTATAGACAGACAGACAGGTAGACACACAACAAAATAGGCTACCTTCTTTCCTTTAGAGTTCAAGATAAAGTTCATATTCATTGATTTCATGAGTTCATTTATTTAGAAGATTATTTTGAACATGATTTATTGCTGAAATGTTAATTAAAGTTAATAGTATTTAACAATACTTAGGTACTTTTAATTTGAATATGAAATTGTATTTCTATTTTTTTAATAGTAATTAGGTGAATTTATTAAATAAATTTGTTTTTATTCTTGACAGTTGGCATTCCGTCTATCAAATGGTGTGGGTCAGAAGGTGACTACAATGTAATGGTAATGGAACTGCTAGGCCCCTCCTTGGAAGATTTATTTAACTTCTGCTCTCGTCGCTTCTCCCTCAAGACTGTTCTCCTTCTCGCTGACCAGCTGATTACTCGCATAGAGCACATACACTACAGATGTTTCATCCATAGGTAAGGGTTCTTTATTGAAATTTGTACCAACAGATAGATAAGTATGTTATTTAATGTTTTCCAAAAACCTTAATTATCCTTAAAAAATGCAGTTAACCTATAGGTATTACAGAAAGAAAATATATACTTACACAAAAAAAGTTTGACTATGTCATATAAGTCTATGATTGACAGGGCTCGGATTGTTCATCACACATGATAAGATGAAAGATATTATGGGGTAGATTTTAAATAAATACTTTTCTTTATAAAATGATAATTTATGTAAGAAAAGTATTTTTCTATAAAGTTGTTTGTCATAAAATTACATGGCGAAAATAATTGAGATAAGAACTTCATTATCTGATAGGATTTGAGAGTTGTTAAAAATGGACTATACTTAAAAAAAACCTATTTTTAATATGTCCCACAAAAGTTGTAAGTCTATGCAGAAATCCAACTGTATGAATATTAGAAAAACCTGTTGGATAACCTCACAACAAATAAATAAGTGTTTATGCATGAGATGAAGTATTATATATAAATGAAAGCCATGTATTATGTATTTTAATGACACTAGTTTTGTGTAGCGTATCTTTAACATGAGTATGAGTATAAATACAAGTGAAGTTTTTATTAACATACAATAACATAAAGAAATTGGATTTGACCCCACAATCTTAGTAATATGTACCACACTATCTGACTGAGCTACCCTTAATCCACCCATTTCCATGGAATTCTTAATGCATTCCTTTCATTGATAGTTTTAATGCTAACATCAACTCCATAGTTTGTTTTAAGTATCTTATTGTGTGATGAATAATCTGAGTCCTGATGATAGAAACAAGAAAAAAAAGTGGTTTATTGTTTAAAACCATGTATCATTTTAGTTTTTTTTGTTTAATTTTGTTTAATTTGAAATTTTTATAGTAGATATTTGTGACATAATAAATACACACAAAATATTCAACCTGTTTACAAAAATCTATTCAGGTAGGTCTAACCTAACCCGGTACCTACCATATTCAAATAAACAAACCTTAGAACACTTCACTATTGAATATGATTATTAATATGTGAAGTTATCTTTGGGACTGATGATGCATTGGTGCAGGTTGCAGGTCACCTCAGGGGTCTACTGATAATTTGATTTGCTTCTGCTATCAATTTATAATTGACTCACTTTATTGCATTTCTTGTTACTGTACTCAAGGTATATGAATAAGAGTTTTATTTTTAAATTGAGTGAAACTGAGAATATGAAAAATGTGATTATAATATGGAATGTAATAATAATAGTTAATGTTGTAATGTGTCTGAATCCAGTATATTTACTGTTTGTTTTGCACTTTTGCTGAGCTGCTGTGGGCTAAGGTTTAAGACTTAGAGAACAAACTTTGAAAATTCAAACCTGTGAGTCCTGTGACCTCAGCTTCATCGAATTATCACTTACTCTAGTAAATAATTTAAATTATTAGTTTTAATTCATGGAAAACGATGGATGTGACTAAAAAGGTGTATTCTTCTTTTCAGAGATATCAAACCAGATAACTTTCTGATGGGACTAGGTAAAAAAGGGAATTTAGTGTATATAATAGATTTTGGACTAGCAAAGAGGTACAAAGATCCACGCAATCTGGCACATATTTCCTACAAAGAAAACAAGAATTTAACAGGTTTGTACTTTTTATCTACAGTAACAACAAAGCCAAAATAGACAAGTATTGAATGGCGTTAGTTCTGATAAATTATGAAGCCAAATACAATTTATCTTTTTGTGTGTTAGGCTCCCTACAGTCAAGATCAAAGCTATGTGTACCAGCATTGTTAACAATAATAAGTATTAATTTAAAATCCCCTATAGTAAATAAAAAAAAATGTAAATAAAACCCTGACTTGCAGACTGATTTTCACTAATCAATTAAAACTAATCCCAAACCTATAAAGTTCCTTTGTTCATGAACTACAATAGCAGCATTTCGAGAGTTCTACAGTCTAGACTCAGCCCTACTTCTCTAATTAATCGTGTATTGAGTAATTTTTGACTTAGTCTTTCAACTCCACAGGTACCGCGAGGTATGCATCGATAAATACCCACCTGGGCATCGAGCAATCGCGGCGCGACGACCTGGAGTCTTTGGGCTATGTGCTCATGTACTTCAACCGCGGCAGCCTCCCGTGGCAAGGGCTCAAGGCTGCCACCAAGCGCCAGAAATACGAGAGAATATCCGAGAAGAAACTGTCCACACCCTTTGACGAACTTTGTAAAGTAAGTTTCGAGTTGCCAATGAAATCAATTGGTTCAACAGTTCCAAATTTCAAATCAACTGTTGCAGAGTTTGCTCTTGTGGAGATGGCTCTAGCTGCATCCAAGGATATTAAATTTTATCTCAAATGATTGAAGATAATTAGATTAAAATAAATGTTGTTCAAAATGTCCACCTAGACAAAAATACATACATAACACATTATAAGTTCAAGTCACAGGAATTTGTATCCCTAACCTAGATTTCTACAGATTACCATACCCCATGTGGTGCCGGGTTAGAATAGCACCTCCCCCTTTCTTCCCGTGGGTGTCGTAAGAGTCGACTTTGGGATAGGGTTAGTGTATTGTGGGCGATGGCCTAGCAACCTGTCACTGCGATATCACGTTTAACCATCTGGTTACCCTGAAATTGCTAAACGTGGCACTGGATTTTTGATTTCGTGTGCTCTGCCTACCCCTCTTGGGAACCCAGGCGTGCAAAATATGTATGTATGTGTACCATACGACAGTAGTTCTTAGTTAACATTTTCATTTAACCGCTGCAACGTCCCGCAGAACCACCCGATCGAGTTCCAGTCGTACCTGAAGTACTGCCGGCGGCTGCGGTTCGAGGAGCGGCCCGACTACAGCCACCTGCGCCAGCTGTTCCGCACGCTCTTCCACCGGCAAGGGTTCACCTACGACTACGTCTTTGACTGGAACATGCTCAAGTTTGGTATGTCACCCTAGTGCAGTGCTTCTTAACCTTGAATCCGCAATGAGTATAGGGGTCTGCCGTCTTACCTATGAAAATTGAAACTAGTAAAAAACCGGCCAAGTGCGAGTCGGACTCACGCACTGAGGGTTCCGTACAAACTGATTACAACGCAACGCCATCTAGTGTCTTTCCGAACTAATGATAAATTTTTATTTTTATTCATTAAAAAAAAACTACTTGGTACATTTTGTTCAAACCAATTTTCGTTGGTAGTTTTTATGGTAATGTACATCATATATTTTTTTTAGATTTATCACTCTTTTATTTTAGAAGTTAGAGGGGGGGGGACACAACTTTTTTAACTTTGGAAGCGTCTGTCGCGCAAACGATATACTTTAGAAAAGTATGATGTTAGAAACCTCAATATCATTTTTGAAGAGCTATCCATAGATACCCCACACGTATGGGTTTGATGAAAAAAAAATTTTTGAGTTTCAGTTCCATGTATGGGGAACCCTAAAAAATTATTGCTTTTTTTTTAATTTTGTGTCAAAATCTTAATGCGGTTCACAGAACACATCTACTCACCAAGTTTTATTAGTATAGCTCTCATAGTTTCCGAAAAAAGTGGCTGTGACATACGGACAGACGGACGGACGGACAGACGGACAGACATGACGAATCTATAAGGGTTCCGTTTTTTGCCATTTGGCTACAGAACCCTAAAAAATGCTAGTAAATTTGGTAGAGGTCCGTCGTCTATAAAAAGTTGAAGAATGGTGCCCTATCGAATGTTTGTGTGTGTTATGTGCATCGGAAAAGTCAGAGTGACCAGTTCACTGGGATGGCGGCTTTCGAACAATTCCCACTACAATTTGCCTTGGTTTCTTTCTGTTCCAAGTTGGAACTTCCAACATTCAATGTGTAGTCAGTTTAGCTTGCCACAAACAGGAAAATATTATGTGTAATTGTGAATGGTATTTAGTGCCATTCATTTAAGTTTTACATGTATGTATTCAGCAAGAGAGGACTCCAGTATTTTTACGTTTAAACATGTTCGGGTGTGGAACTTACTTTCTGTGTGTAGAATTATTTACCTATTCTGTGGTTCAGACGTGTATTGTATTGTTATTTTTTTTTTTCCAGGAGGCCAGCGCGGGAACTACCAAGCGGGCACGAACGACCGCACCCTGCGCCGCCTCGAGCCCGCCCAGGAGACAGAACCCAGTGAGTTTTTATTTTAGATCGCCTTTTTTACCACTCTTTGTTACACGTAAAAGCAAGTAAACACATTGGTGTAAAAAGAACACGGAATACAGAAATGAGTCAAACAAAAATCTCTCGGGCAATGTTATTTCGACAGATTTGGTAGTTTAGTGATCCTGTGTTACTCACTGTCTGTTGACAGTAAAACACACTTGTTCTGGACAAAGAGAGTGGGGAAAACCCAGAATCCACATTTTCGGGAATTAATGTAACTACGCAGTGCGGCAACCTGTCATTGTTCACCTTGACACCTTTTCCATCTGTTTCCAACCTAAAATCATGCTAGAAGTGGTTGCAAAGCGTCAAATAGTCCTAAACATGGTTTGTCTATATCACGCTTCTTTTGTTCACTATTATACCTGCCAACTGTAAATCTAAAAAAAGTAGGTTATTCTAGAAGTGGCCACGGAACGTGAAATAGTCATGGTTTCGTCAATGTAGCCTTTCGTTTGCTCTGCCTACCGGATTTGGTATGTATGCTATCTAGTGCATATGTGTGCAGTACAATCCCCGGCAAGCTAGAGAGCGCGAGTTTAGAGAGTAAATTCGCGCATCGCTTTTACCTGGAAAAAGCTCTCTAAAATGGTGACAAGTTGTTTATCAAATAGTACAAGCGTGTTGTTCCGCAGCGGCGGGCGCGGCGGCGCAGCCGAGCACGACGGCGGCGGCGGTGGCGGACTGGCGGTGAGGGCCGCGGCGCGCCCGCGGGCGCTGAGGCCGCGCCCGAGCCCCCCGACGCCGAGCCCCAATGCACATTCTGTATTCAAACTAATATTTTGTATGCGTTCACGTTATACTATACTGTAAATTATTAAAACAGAGACCGAGTGAGCTGCCGTTTATTTTAAACGTGTCGTCGTTCTGAATGTCGTTTAGTGTAGCCGTTCAGGCCTACCCGTGTGCAACCTTCGTGCTCTGTGCTCGGTGAGGTGAGGCGATCGGATCATATAAATTTACGAAGATGGGCCTTGGATATGCGTTGTGCATTTTTATTGATAATTTGCAGATTCATTCCTTGTTCGTTGACGCATTCGATGTGTTTCCGATGGATCATAGTGGAACGTTTTAAATTTAAACTAGTGTTTTTCGTGGAAAAAGAACAAGTTCTGCAAGTATTTTTGTGCAATATGATAAGTTTTTTGAGAATTTGTAACTTTAGTTCTTCGAGACTATAATCTGTGTTTAATTGTCGGTTTTTCAGAATAATCATTCTCATTTTTCGTTACCTACTCATTATAGATCCATCAGTGTAGACTGTGCTTCATGGCCATTCCAAAGGCATTAGGGAAGTTAATTTTAATGAATTGGCATCTCCGAGATACATGACGACAGTTTTAACAAACGCTATCTAGAGGGTGGTCATTCCGAGAGCCGACCTCTAATGTGATTAGTTGAGTTTCGATTATAATAATTAACGGTTCTTAGTTTGAGCTTGTCTTCCATGTTTATTTATTTGATTTTTCACTTTCAATCTACTAACCATGGACTGAGTGACTTTTCCAGTGTGCAAGTTTTGCTTCTAATGTTCCCATATCGAATTCGTT
This sequence comes from Adoxophyes honmai, assembly GCA_005406045.1. NCBI lineage: Eukaryota > Metazoa > Arthropoda > Insecta > Lepidoptera > Tortricidae > Adoxophyes > Adoxophyes honmai. The sequence continues at coordinate 57,737 of BHDV01013066.1, forward strand.
TATAATTTATAAACGTCACCACTGCCATAGTTTAACTTTGTATGTTTTCTTTCGGTAAATCTTATCTGACTAACAAATTTTCATCCACTTTCTGAATCCTAATTAAATAACTAGACTACAATGAAAAACAAACGGCGACAAATGATGACAGCTAAGTCCTAAAGTTGCTGGTTGTCATCATTTCATCGTGAATGGGGATCGTCCAGCCACTTGCCATTGCTCGTAATTTTGTCGAGTAATTAATAGCTGATGTAGAATTTGACATAGTAAGTTCGTTACGTGGTAAAGTTACAAACATTGGCAAGGGACTCAATCTCATTGCGACCGCATCATTGGTTCAACTTTGAATAGTATATTCACTCATTTTGACTCTTGTGATAAGCAGCCTAGGCTCGTTTGTCACTTCGCTCTCAGTGCCATTGCCATGAGTTTGCAGTGACCATGCTGGATTCGTATGGAGAATTTTACAGCGCCCACAGCCGATACTTTATCAACTTTGTATATATTGGTAGAGTCCATCGGTAAATTGCCTGCCAAATCTAAACGCTAGCGACTAACTTTTTGTAGTCGATATGTTACGTCATCGTAGAAAATCGGTACATGTGTTATCGACACATCGATCGAAAACTAATCGAAGCGCGTTATTTCGCTGTCGGCTGTAGTAACGAAAACGCGGTTGATGGCAACTCATAGCAGTGGTACGGACTCGGCGCTGACAGCCATTCGCTCTCGAAAAAGGGCGGTATAACATAACTGTTTTGCCTGACCATTCTTAATATTAAGAAGCTTCTAAACGAGCAACATTATCACAGCAACTTGTGACCGACAACTGTCTTGCTCTTGCTTGCAAAGCATGGTAAGATGATCATTGTGGCTGGCCAACTGAAAATGTTATTCGTTTACAATCCCTCTTGAATCTATCTCTAGTAAGATCGAGCCGGAGAGGACTTAATAGGGAACAATCGTAATCAATTGGATTTATGAGATAAATTTAAAAGCTCATGCAATAACACCACACGACAGGTTTTATACGTTACTATGCCTATGGAACAAATATTAATTTCAATTGACACTTTTTTTTAACAGTGCACAAAATTTTGGTGTGTGACGTACTCGATGTTGTTACTGTCTGCCAGCATTTTAATTGTTCAATTACAGCTGGCTAAGCTTCATGCTAAGCCACTATTATAGTTGTATCCAGTAGATACAATGCTGTAAGGCTCACATATCACGTTTTGTGTTCTGTCAAATATCCCGAAGATTGCAAAAAGCATGCGGTAATAAAAGCAGTGTAGTATTAGTATTACACAAATTTTGGAAACCCACAGTCAATCCTACAGCAAAATGTACCAGATTTACAAGTTAACAGTCAATATCAGACGACAACTTTATACATACATAAGTATATAAAATAAATGTAGATAAAAACGTTTGCTTCTATTACCGCATTAAGTTCAAGTAAGGTTTTAATCTTTGATTTTATGTAAATTACCAAAATTATCATTTTGTTGTCATTTGTCTCCATGGTAATAATTATATTTGTGACCAAATTGATGAATAAATATGTGTTAAAATGGATGAATGGATTTACGATGGTCCTTGGCTCGGATGTATTTCTTTGAACTTTCCTCTCTGACCAAGACCTACTTATAGCATACAAATAAAAATAACACGACCACGACTCCACAAAGCAAGGCGTTCGCAGCTCGTGTCGAGTCTGTAGCCGCGCGTCCGCGGCCGAGCCGGGCGCCGCCCCGCCCGCGGCGACGGCTTCGCCGCCCCGCTCATGACAGAACGCATTCGCTCGACAATCAAATGATTCTAACTAGAATTTTCAGTTCGATCGACAAATTTGTAAATATAATTATTATATAATATCATAGGAACTGTGTGTTAAAAGTATATGAAGTTCTCAGTATGTTTTGTGGAATACATAACTACAGCAAAGACGAGTGTGCTCGAGCGGAACACCCTCTTTTTGACTGAGAATTAGGTTCAATTTTGTGTAAATATTTTAAGTTTTAGCAAAGAGTTGTATTGGGTTTAAAAACATTAAAGTTTCAAGATATTATGATTAGTTTTTTAAGTCATTATAATATAGCGGATATCTCAAAATTGAGCACTCGAGTCTCTAATCAGAATCACTAATGTTTTTATTTTTTTCACACATCACTTGCTTGTATGGCTTAGTTTCATGGATGTTTTCAGTCAACAGGGTAATTAGCATTTGTTTTAACTCGATAAGGCGTTGGCTTTCAGAGAGAACAAATACAGTTGTCACTGCCAGAAGATAAACTGGAAGACGATATGAGTTGATAAAGATTAGATAAGTTTGCTCCTTCTAAAGGAGTAGCTTTATACAAGCAATAAGCCAATGAACTAATTAATGTATCCGCCCTGCGGGCGTAAGGTTCCAGAAGCTGATATGCGACAAGTCTTCAATTTAGCGATATATGCGTCTTTGGTATGTTATAATCTCAAGTTATTAGTTATTTGAACTCAAGTAAACCGTCAACTTCATGATTATACTAGTGCTGGATCATTTGAGAGATCCATGTAAGTTTATGATATTGTGTGGCAAATTCTTGTAAACTTTGGTTAGTGGAAGTTAGCTCGGAATATTTGTTGTACAATAAAGGCGAGGGCACCGAGACCGCGGCGAGGCGAGCGCGCGCTCGGCTCGTCGGCGGCGCGTGCGCTCCTACAGACGAAAGACTTGGACTTAATTTTGTATATAATAATGTAAGGTACTTAGATAAGCTGACACACTGTTTTTTACAATATCTTAGGTAATAGAGGTAAATACATAATTGTTGTAGCGATAATTAATGCCTTTCAAATTATTTTGCTGTTATTGTACACATACCTTTGATTGCGTCTAATTCTGTGTAGTTGCCTGTTACGTACTGCATGTAAATGTTATTGATTTATATTCGTTACTAAAAATATATGAGCGCTCGTTACAGCCGAAGCGTGCCGAGTTACTTCAACATTCGAAACTGACAGCCGTCGTGTATCTGAAGTAGAATTGTTCGGGGTTGCCTCGCGGTCCGCCACGCCGCTGTTTGTTGCGGCCGTGGCGGAGATATATTTCGTATCAGGGTGAGACCAAAGGTTGCAGCCTCTTTAATACGTAGTTAAACATCATTTTACTTGTTCCGTGTAACGTAGTTACAAGAAAATTAGACAGGTACATTTCAAAAGATAATTTTCGTGTCACAATGTCTCGTGTGTAGTAAGTTTAACTACGCCTTAACGCAGGTGCAGCCTTGTGGTACTCGCCCACTTACGTCTAGATTCCGGCACTGAGATGCCTGCGGGCGCACTATTTCACAACGTGTGCCAATACAAAGGGACCTATATAGTATTGACGCATTTAAATGCGGTGTATTCACAAATACGCCTTAACAAAATGTTTGAACTGAATAATCCTTCACTATCTCATTAAAACTAATTAAAACTAATAACCACAAGATTATATTTCATGGTAGTATCCGTTTTTAATTTATATGATATGTATAATGTGGTGTATTTTTTCTTTATAAATACATAAATAATGCTAGCCTGTATAGCTTAGCATATGCATTACATATACCTATATAAATTGTTATGCTTGCATTGTTTCTAATGTCCAGTATGTATTAATTCATTTGGCACAATAAACAGTAAATAATAACAATGGTTTTATTCTACGTGGCTAAGAAGCCGCCGTCCACGGGGAGCTGCGTCCCGCTGACCATGCTCGCGCCGCGGCCCAGCAGGAACACCACGGCGTTCACCACGTCCTCCACCTCTCCAAACCTGCAACCAAAAGCAACTGTAGTCGGGAATAAACTTGGCAACATTTTAAGTGGTGGGGTAAGTTTTTAGTGCAGTACTTTGTCCAAGTACAGCGTGCAGCGATGCCTGAACTTACCCCCGATACTTAAATTTTTGACAAGTTTATTGCCGACCATTATACACTCAACCATTTTGATATGGTTACAATTTGCCAATATTTAGCCTGATCAATACCATTACGATGAGTTTAGAGTAACTGTACTCGAAGCGGTGGCATCATTTATATCTGTAAAGAGTAAGTAAGTTTTACTTCCGCGAGTGACCGCTAGTGGCGCTGTTAAAATCCTTCATAGGAATCGTTTATGCTAACACAAGCGATTATGGTTAGGTACTTTAAACTCACGCTAAATAAACGATAAAAAAAAAACCTGATGCGAGAGTAGCTCTTCTACGTTTTATAACTGCAACATTCGTATTCTTACATTTTCTTCATTGACGCGCGCACCAGGAGGCGCGTCTCAAGCGGACGGCAACCGAATACGTAGGATATCTCTTATAGTGATCGGCAATAAATTGATCCCATCTCATCACAAAAACTCTTGCCAAGAACTGTGGTCCCAACTGTTCCGAGATATCGTGTCTGTGCTTTGCTCGAGCGTACTTTGTATAGAGATTGACTTTTGGATCTATCTCTTTTGTGGTACAATTCACTTACCTTCCTAAGGGTATTTTGGCCAGCATCTTCCCAGCCTTGACGGGGTCAGCCCACACCATGCGGCCCAGCTCCGACATAACCGCCGTGGGGTTCACGGCGTTGACGCGGATCCCATGCGCACCCAGCTCCAACGCCATCACCCGCGTCATTGAATCGACGGCGCTTTTTGACGCGCAGTACGCAACGTGGTCTTTGAGGGCTGCCTGTAAGTTTAGACGGTTATTCTTCTGTTTCTTCTTTATCTAGAGACTTGAAAGATGGCTTAGATTGGTGACCAGTAGAGAGACTAGAATGCTTAGTGTAATCAAAACGGTCATGAAATGATAACAATTTCGTTTGCGAATTAACGCGAAATTGTACGGAAACCGTGTCGACCGCAGCGGTTGTGGAAACGTGCCGCTTTGAGGCGCTGTCTCAGATTCCATACAATTTCGCGTTAATTCGCAAACGAAATCACTATCGTTTCATGGCCGTTTTGATTACACTAAGTATTCAGGAAAAATAGACAGTTAAGAGGATATGAGTCGCACCACTTCTCCGTACAAACGTAGCCCCCTGTTTTCTCCCTGAAAAATTAAATTAGAGCAATTTTTTTTTTGCATTGTGTCTGCTGTGGCTATGATTTGCTATGCCCCTAAGATTTGCTTTTATCGATATTCTAAATTTCTTTCTTATTTAGAATATCGATAAAAGCAAATCATAGGGGCATAGCCACAACAGATACAAATTTAATGAAAAAAAATTTTTTGCTCTAAT
>BHDV01013066.1:67097-87022 GCA_005406045.1 Adoxophyes honmai
GGATTGAGACACGTAATTGGTAGATCAGTCGCACTTCACCTATCCGCGTTGCCCCCGATGCGCCGATTACCACCACTATAGTTTTGCCGAGCGATCTTAAAGTACCGCGTAGGATATATTACAGTGGTTAGTTTTGATTGACTAACTGAGCGTCTAGTGTAATCAAAACGGTCATGATACGATAACGATTTCGCTTATGAATTAACACGAAAAACATAGACGTGTCGACCGCAGTAGTCGTGCAAACGTTCCACTTGGAGGGGCCGTCTCAGTTTCCATACGATTTCGCATTAATTAGCAAACGAAATCGTTATCGATTCATAATCGTTTTCACTGCGCTCAGACCTCTCCATACTCTAATATCATATAGCGAAATTCTGGATACGAGAATACAATCATTAGCGTAATCAACGACCAAGCGCCCGGTTGGTTAAGACTTAATTCGAAAGCGCTTATTCGGTTCGTTAAAGTTGACCGCATCCAACCAGTTTCTCGAAATACTTACATAAGTTTTATATCTCTCACTGTCTCATGTTTTGTAAGACAAAAGAAAGAGAAAACAGTACCTACCAAGTAGTAGTAGCCTCTTGTTGTGTACAGCGACCAATTACTACGCGACCTGTAACCGATAACCGAACTAGCACGTGATTGATTGCACGATTGCACGTGAATGACCAGCAAGTGATTGGTCGCTCCGCACTGCGCATATGAATGCAGTGCTAATGTTTCATTCACTTATATTCAGTTTCATTTAATATTAGAAGTTTAACGGTCAAATCCTTACACGTTCTTAAGTTAACCCAAGGCGCTATCGCAAATGGTGGTACCGTATGTATCGAGGTCATTATGAAATAAAAAAAAACAGTTGTAAATGTTATTGCAATAATGACTTTAAATGTTACCTTAGGATTCCGGACAAAAGTTCAAAAATTGACCGTTAAAAGTCTAATCTTAAATGAAACCGAGTATAAAGTTGTCAACACTCGACCAATGTATGTTCTTATAATGTATGTAAGGTAAATGTACCAATGCTCGACGCCTCAACGCCCAGTAGATGACACCCATCTGTCACCTGTTTTACTGTCCCTGTGTCACTATGACACAAGGTTGCAAGTGCCATGTATTGGGCCAGTATCGAGCACAGGGACGTTTACCTTACCTAATGGACATTTCAGTTATAGTGGTTGGCAATAAACTTGGCAAAATTTTTAGTGGTGGGGGTAAGTTCGCAAATGACTTTTACCTCAAAATCACTGCACGTTCAGTCCAAATTCTGTCCAATCTTGCCATGTTTGTCGCCGACCGCTATAGTAGAAGTTCTCGAGTTTTTACAAATTTTTAAAAGGCTACGATCAGTATTGCTTGTAAGTAAACATAGACCCTCAAGCTATCCACCCTGGCACCCACGTTTACTTGACTTAGATAATGTAAGTTTAATTAAATAAGCATACAGTGTGTTATTGCTCATGCTTACTTATTAAAACTAGAGATTCATAACTACGAGTTAATTCATAAAATTTAATAATACATATGTATTAGTATTTAAGATTATGGCAGACCAGTCACTATAGGCACTTATTACCTAATTATTTTTTTATACACTCACAAACCCAAATTAAAACAAATGATTGGACGAAGGAGTTACATTAAGGACAATATGCAGTTATACATAAGACAGTTTTGGACATAATTGAGCATTCAGAAAGCAGATACAGTAATTTCTTGCTAGGTCCGTTTTTTTTACTAAAAATATCTCAAACCAGCTGTTTACAAGTTAGTTGTACATTTTCAACACAAACTTTGTTCGATGAAGATTTTTTATTTCATTCCACAATTGCGTTTCTGTACTAAATTATTTCAAAAGACAATTAGTTACAGTAAAGAATATCTGTTCGCGTACTTTTAAAATATTCAAAAATGTTTAAGCTTATTTAGTAAAATATTATTAGAACAACACAAATAAAAAACTCAACACGGAATTATTAAAATTGTCTACCAATATACAATAGTCACATTAATAGAGAAATCAGGGCTGGTGTTTAATTTTTCCAAAATGCGAATAACAAACTTCATTGCTTTTACTCTTATTAATTAGTTGCCGCCACATCTTTGATTAAATTGTTTGTCTCTTTTGCGTGGTGTGTAACGTAATGCAAGACTAACTAAAGTTCCCGCATTAAGACTTCTTTGTTTTAAAAACTATGCTAGCAAATGTGACATATCTGCTAGCATTTGATGGAATTACCGATAGACAAAAATGAATGGATATTAATCAGGTCAATTAAATATCTGATCTTATACAAAAGTCACACCAGCCTAATATCAAAAATAAATAGTGTTCGAAATTATGATTGATCTTAATAAGAATGTTCTACAATTGTTACTCTTAATACAAATTCAGTGCTTATACATTACTAAAGAGGGTTATTGCAGTATAGTTAGCTTGTTACTAATTATTAGGTTTTTTATCACAAGCCTTACACAAAAAGATAATACCAACAATAATTAAACATTTCTTTCTTTGGTACCTAACACAAATTGGTATAACTGGCAAACAAGACTGGTTTTTTGTACAAAATTATGGCACTTATGTGGCCAAGAAGCCCCCGTCGATGGGCAACTCAACCCCGCTTATCATGCTGGATCTATCACTTAGAAGGAACACAACAGCATTTACCACTTCAGACACCTCCCCAAACCTGGAAACCAAAGATGAACAATATGAACATTTAACTAGAAAATCAAGATATTTACAGTCGAGTTCATAAATATATGAGCAGACAAATGCCAAATATAAAAAGGTGTACAGATATTTTTGAACCCTCAGTTTTGCTCATATATTAATGAACTCGACTGTACTACATACATAAACATCATGCCTGCTATTTTCGATTGGCGTAGGCAGAGCACACAAAAAGTCACCTTTTACAATATCCTCAGAAGAAATGGTGATGTGTTATTCTTAAACTGATACCATTCGGGCGCCGAAACCAAAGGGTGATTAAATGTCATGAAGATAATATTATTCAGTCATTGATGTTTGTGGCGTATGTTTTAGGCGACAGGCTAGCAACCTGTCACTATTTTAATTTAACCACTTTTAACTAACAACATCTAAAAATATGCTACAATATAAGGGATAGGTATGGTTTTGACTATGTAAAGTTTAGTGTGCATTATTACAATTACACAATAATAAGATAAGATTAGAAGGCATGATGATAATAATGACATAAGCTCCACCTTTTTAGTACTAACCAAATAATAATAAGTGAAATAAATATGAGATAACTGTGTCCACAACCACAATAACACAGTAGAGCAAATGAACTTAATAAAGTAATTGTTGTGCAACTCATAGTGAACTAAAAACGATCTAATCACGTTTTTTATATCGAGATTACCTCAACATGTTTCGGGCCGATTCGTGACCTATCATCTGGAGCTACGCGCCACGGCTATAGATAGACGTGCACTATCTCGATATAAAAACGTGAGTAGATGCGTTTAGTTCTCTATGAGCGAGTCTCACGGTAGTTTTTTTGTCGTGCAAGTATTAATTTAGAACATTTTTGTACACAGAACAATCTAATACTCAATTTTATACATACTTAGTTTTAAAAAAATGTTGCCTGTGTTATAACAGCTCCAAAGTGGCTGGCAATGACAATGCAAGAATGTTTGGTCCAGTGAATTGGTATTAAGCTCCTAATGCACTGTGAGCAGAAGCGGGGTGGTATCGGTTGTAATATTCGAAACTATACGATAGACGGCAAACAAAACACCAGCCATGTAAAAAGCGTATCGTTCATCACGCCACCGCGCAGCGCCACTTCCCGTCGTCTGTCAGTGCATTCGAAGCTTTAGACTGGTGATTTGTAAAGTAATCAAAATAGTGGTCTTTGTGGTCTATATGTGTGTAGGTAAAAATAGACTTGTGATTAGTATTGTTATAGCAACATGAATCAAGAAATCATTATACATATCAAATAAAAGATAAAATTAAATCATCCATTTACAAAGCTTTGGGCTTTTGAATGCTTGCTGCCGTTCTTAGAATCCACAAATTATCAAAGCTGACAAGTCTATTGACTTGTAGGTATGTTAAATGATGTACGTTAATTATATTAAAATTAAGTGCCGTAATAGTGACACATTTGTCACATACTTAATGTCTTATTTTTACACCGTGACTTTGACATCAAAACAAATATTTTAACATATCAGACACTCCATGTACTTTAGAACCACAACAAGTTTCCAAAAGTCCCCAGTGGTTACTAGAGAAGTTTATTATTAGGTTTTCCACATTACCTTCCCAGAGGAATTTTTGATTTCATTTCATTTGCCCGAGTAGGGTCTGACCAACCTACTTTGGCCATTTCAGTCATGATCACAGTGGGATTAACAGCATTCACTCTGATCCCCTTCGGTCCTAGTTCTAACGCCATTGCCCTTGTCAAAGCATCTAATGCTGCTTTGGAAGCACTATAGATGGCATGATCCTTCAAGGCAGCCTGAAACGATGCAAATAGGTTCTCGATAACACAATATCAATGCATTGATATAAAAGTGACAACAGATAAGCTAAAACATATGTAATTTAAGCAATACTGGCAAGATAATGTATCAACACACTTTATCTTCCTTCAAAGCCAAGTTAATCCTATAAAATTAGATGTCAGATTACATGTTACAAAGAGCATCTAGACTTTGTAATATTGTTGTAAAAACCGGTTTACATTTAAATAAATGTCCACATTTTTACTTTATTTAAAATGTGACTTCCATAGGTATTTTATAATTATTTTAAATTTATCTTGATAACTATTAATGTCAATCTCAATAAGCTTGTAAATATTACCTTCGAGGCTTGTGAAGATATGTTAACTATTGAGCCGTGGATGTTTTTCTCTACCATTTTCTTAGCAACTATTTGGCTGATATTGAGAACTGCCTTTACATTAACGTCAAATGTCCTGAAAGAAACAAAATGTACATTAGTTTGAATCTTTTTTGTTTGTTTTCAATTCTGATATTTATTAGTAAATGGTGCCTGGCGTGATAAAAGATTTTTCCTTTATATGCACATTGATGGTTCAAACCCGCATATGAGCAATTTCTAAAGACCATATGTTTTGTTATGATTGTTCAGGAAGATGAAGATGCATTTTAGCCATTTTAGTAATTTTAATAAATTTCACTTGTAACAAACAACCATTTTGTAAAAAATAACATTTTTTTCTCCTTGAATAATTGCAACCAAACACTGATAATGGTTTTTACAAACTGCTTATAATGTGGCTTTGAACTTTTAACAAAAAAACACTGTACGAAAAAAACTGCTACTAAAAGAAATAAACACACAGAAACCTCATAAAGGGAAAATGTATACATGAATATCGGTCAATATTGTACACAATGCAAAATATGAACAATGATATGAAGTTATTTTTGGAACTACATAATTGAGTCACATAGTACATTAAAATCAACCGTGAAATTTATACACATACTTTAATAGGCATAGCAAGTAGTTCTGTTTAAAATGGGCACATACTTATCAAAATCATTTGGAGAGCATTCTAAAAATGGTTCACAGATTGCAACTGCTGCATTGTTGACTAGGGCGTCGAAGTGCCCTAGCGACTCAATAACCGTTCGAGTTTTGTCCCAATCCGATATGTCTAACTCCACAATGTCAATGGAAGGATATTCTCCTTGTAATGACTCCAAATGAGACTTGGTACGTGATACTGCAACTATATTCGCTCCGGCGCGCCATAGCTCTATCGCCACTCCTCTTCCGATGCCTGAAATATATTTAAATCGTGTTAAACTAACTTAAATTACACGTGTTCATTAAATTAATAATTGACGTATCGAATTAACTAACCTTGTCCAGCACCGGTAACTAAAATTCTTTTTCCTTTAAAAGCTATTTCCATGTTTCCGTCAAATTAGCTTCCGAAACAGCAATCTTTATTTTCTTATTAAAAAAAAAATCTATTAAATACGCGCAATAATATTATGTTTTAGTGTCCTATATCACGCACTGTGATGTGAACTTGTGAAGTCGCGAAAGGAATGAAATGAAGTGACATGAACATGACAGTGACAGCTGGCACCACTGGGTACGGAACCACAGAATAGACAACACACTACGAAATTTAATAAGCCGGTTGCAGACCCTCAGTTTACAGTTTAAAATCACAAATTATTCGTAGGTAGCAAATCCGAAAGCTGTTTATAGGCGAAATGTCTACTTAGATAATTTTATTGACACTGAATTTCATCAAATAAGAGATTCATTTATCTAACACAAATTTAGACCTAATTTCTTACACTAGGTGCGCATTATCATAAAATGTCCGGTTTAAATCAGAAGACCGGATGATTGTTTTATAGTATGGGGGGCAGCAAGAAGCTTGGTGGCAGTCAAAATATATTCACCGAATGTTATCCGGTGCGTCAGAAATTCTGTTCAAATTTCTGACCGATATTTCTGACGATGTGCGACCATTGTGCGACCAGTCTAACTGCAGGTCCCATATTCAATACAGATATAATGTTCATAACAGTTTAGTTTGCTAAAGATTGAAACCAGTCAGTCATAACATAATTTTCAACCAGATTATCTGTCGTTTTGCTAACTCCAGTAGTTAAACAAAAAATACATTATCTACTTCATTTGTTGGTCTAGTACTTTTTTGGTTTTTGATGACTAATAATTAAATTAAAGTTTATTACCTATCTAGAAAACAAAAACAGATGCGGTGAATATAAAATTATTAAGAATACATTAGGTACAAATAATATAAATACACATTTTTTATGTTTTTTATTTGAGTAAAAGTTAGCAGTTAACTAATTAACAAGCTAAGAATCCACCATCAATGGGGAGCTCGACACCGTTGATCATGCTGGCCTTGTCGCTGAGCAGGAAACACACAGCGTTCACCACTTCAGACACTTCACCAAACCTGGAAAAATAGTGATGAAAACATACATTTCTATAAATCGAACATACAACTCGTAAGTATCTGCCGTAAAATGGGCAGGATGTAAGTAATCGCATACTCAAAGTGTTAGTTTTTGACGCCTTTGTCTACATAAAAATACCCAAGTTTTTTTTAAAGCTCTTATTTGATTTTCTCAGCTACAGAATAGATACTAAATGAGCAAATGGTGACAGAAAGTGATTTTATAAACTTAACATAGACCATTATTCATACCCTAGTGACACGAAAAAAATTACATTATTTTCATAATTGTGTGACTTTTCTAAAAAAAAAATTTTTTGTCTTTAATAATGTATTTTCCTTCAGTCTTTTTTTTAATTTCACTTTACCTGCCGAGGGGTATTTTCGAGAGCATGCCCTGGGCCTTCTGCGGGTCGGACCAGCCGAGGCGGCCCATCTCAGTCATGATGACGGTCGGGTTGACGGCGTTGACGCGGATGTTGTGGGGGCCCAGCTCAAGGGCCATGACGCGAGTCATCGCGTCGATTGCTCCCTTGGTAGCACTGTATGTCACGTGTCCCCACAGGGCCGCCTAAAAAAAACATTACTCGTGTGGGAAAGGACTCCAATAGAGAGAGCTTTCTCCAGACAGGATGTTATGCCTGGGGACCGAAATCCACAAAGAGAAAGTTGGAAGTTGTATTTATGCAACCGCTCTTCGAAACTTCGTTGGAGCATTGAGGATTATTTAGTTCAGCTATTCGACGATAAGTGGCGCTAGGGCGCTACACAAGTTTTTGGTAACAGCTTTTAGTATAGCTGTGTCGCTGTTATAATAATAATTATGAGCTGTAAGTTTGGGACAGTGACTCGCATGAGACAACATGCTCGCGGCATAGACCTGTCACTTTTTAACGTCTCCAGTTAGACAGTGACAGGTATAGTCTATCTCGCGTCTTGCTGTGCTCAGCCGGCTGAGGCCAAATACCTAACCCTGTAGGTAATGGTGTCTGAGCTCAGATGATAACACCGTAGGTACAACTGTACTTGCTTTGTCTTATAATCTGTTTACGATGCACAATTACAACTGATAACGAAACAGATCACCAAAAAGTTCGCATATTTGTAAGCGTTATTTATTGGCCATTGATAAACTGCTGCCACGTGGCATACCTACCCATTAGTGCCACGTGGCATATGTTTAATGTAGTAGGTATATTTGTATTCTTGTGACACAGCGTTTTTTTCTTAAGTGGATGATATTTTTATGATCGCATCACGCAAAACGTAATTACGTTAAAATTTAAGTTTTTGAAGTACATTAACCAGGAAATAGTTGGAATTTTAAACCCGAGCTAAACAAACTAATGAGCAATATAATTATTTATACAACCTCCGGCATCTATCTTGGCAATAACCGCCAGTCGTTTAAAATGACTCGTTTTTTAGGTCTATTTGGTCGCGTGGTAAAGCGGTGCTCGAACTTACCTCCACTACTCCAAAACCTTGCTAAGTGATGTCTAACCGTAGGTACATATTTAGATTTTATCATTTTATACCATAGGTCACTGGGTTGGCAATGAATTGGCAATCTGTTTGGCATTGCGGATATCTACGAGCTATCAGGTGACCCATTTGCCCATGAACCTTCCCTATGTTATAGCAAAACAGCTCGGTTTTCTTAGAAACTTAAGTAGGTATAAAGAATCCGACGGTTTCTTAGGTAAGTAGCCACTATTTTTTGGACTCACCTTCGACGCCTGTGACGAGATGTTGACAATGGATCCTCCAGACTTCGCGTCAATCATTTTCTTCGCAATAACTTGGCTCACATTTAGGACAGACTTTACGTTCACATTCATTAACCTGGGGAATAAAATAGCTTTTTCAGCGGGACTTTTTGCGGCATCAATGGTCTTGATGCAGATTTTTCCACACTAGGGCCCATAACCTTAAATCATTTGAAAAGTGGATTTCTGGAGTACTTACTCGATTAAAATAGAATCTTTCAATAGAAGTTAGAATTCGTGGAAAGAAAAAAAAGCGGAATAATTATACAAAGTACTTAAATATACATATTGTCACGCCTGTATTCCCAAGTGGGGTAGGCAGAGCACATGAATTCACAAATCCAGTGCCACGTTTAGCAAATTCAGGGAAACCAGATGGTTAAACGTAATATTGCGGTGACAGGTTGCTAGCCCATCGCCCACAATACACTAACTCTTTCCCAGAGTCGATTCTTACGACGGGAAGAAAGGGGGAGGTACTATTCTAACCCGGCACCACACGGGTAAAGTACTTAAACATTAGGACAGAAAATAAAAAACTAAATGATTTTGGAATTATTTGGCCGCTTTTTACATACATATACATATACTCACGCCTGTATTCCCATGAGGGGTAGGCAGAGCACATGGATTCAAAAATCCAGTGCCACGTCTAGCAAATTCAGGGTAACCAGATGATTAAACGTGATATTGCGGTGACAGGTTGCTAGCCCATCGCCCACAATACACTAACCCTTTCCCAGAGTCGACTCTTACGACACCCACGGGAAGAAAGGGGGAGGTGCTATTCTAACCCGGCACCACACGGGAACCGCTTTTTTGTTGAAGAAAAACGCTGTAACGATTGAAAAGTGTAGATGACCAAGATTGACACTATGAAACCCAGTAACTGTACTTAACCCGTAGCGCAATAGAACTTATAGTCCAGTTTTGACTTTAATTCTTAAAGAACCTTGGTGTTTATTTCTTTAATAAATTTGGAGCTCAAATAATCTACATAATGTTATTTTTTTAAATATTGTACACGATGAGTTTTAATTTGTTATCAGGAACCAATTTCTGTAATCCGGTAATTGATTGCAATCACGACGAAGTCGTAATTACGTGAAGTTTTGTTGTTTTAATATAAAATTTACGTCTAAAAATTCATCTTTTGTCAATTACTTTAGCATCTCTCTTTACAAAACAGCTTCATGAGCCAAACTTGAAGCTCAATTTAAAAAAAATACTCACGGTAATTTATTATCTATGATTTTAAATTACCCACCAATGTGCTGTCGTTTGACTTACTGTCCCCGGCATCTAACTTGACCAGGTATATAGTAGGGGTAAGTTCGCGCACTACAATATCACGTTTAACCATCTGGTTACCCTGAATTTGCTAAATGTGGCATTGGATTTTCGAATTCATGTGCTCTGCCTGCCCTGATGGGAATACAGGCGTGAGAATATGTAAGTTCGCGCACAGCTTTTTCAGTGCCAAAGCGATGCGCAGATTATCCCCCCCCCCTCACTACTTAAAACCTTGCCAATATAGACGCCGGGAACTTTACGACGCTTTGATATGTAATTTAAAAAAGGTATGAAATTTAAAAGTGAGTTGAGAGAACTTAACTTAATAATATTATTAAATTCAATAATACAGTTTTTTATTATTTTTCAACTCCTGATCATCGATTAAAAATCATCGTGTAGGTAACTACTCAACATAATTTGAAACATACTTACACATGCCTATTTGCACGTTGTGGACTTTAATTACCCGATTTAAGGGCATTCTAAGGTTATCGTATAACTCAGTTTAAAAGACTGCCAATCCTATTGAAACTGAAAGATACTAGCGACACTAACGCCACCTATCGTCGAGTAGTACAACTTCTTCGACAAACGTCCTCTGGCTCATCAACCGTCAAAAACTGATCTACATGGTACTAACGAATATTCAAATTATCTTGGGTTATCGACTTCCAAAACTTTTTGCATAAACAACTGATGCTTTATCAAAGAACACTCACAGATCAAAGTTCTCCGGAGTAGTAGTGAGGAAGTCTTCTGTGAGGCCGAGAGCGGCGTTATTGACGAGGCAGTCGAAATGTCCAAGAGTTTCTAGCACCTTGCGAGATTCCTCCCAGTTGGCGAGATCCAGAGCCACGGTGACGATGGAAGGGTACTCCTTCTGAAGGGAATCCAGGTAGGACTTGGTCCGGGAAATGGCTACCACTTCGGCACCAGCGCGCCATAGCTCCACTGCTATACCTCTGCCAATCCCTAACAGTTTTACAAGATCAGTCACTTTTCCAAGTATGTTTAATTGAATAAATCAATAAAATACTCTTTCAAAATGAACATGTACTCTACATGCCATAACATCGCAAGTTCTACACAATACAAAAAAAATATGACTTGGCCGTTCTGCTTACTGTTCATTACATTATAAATTCTTCTAATTTTAGAATATTATTAGGTATGTTTTTTTTTATTCGGGACAAAGTTTTACTGTCATTTGGTTTAATCGAACCTGTCGTCTGAATGCGAACTAATGTGAAGCTCTATCTGTGCTTCCACTGAATTTAGTAATTATACCAGTGATCAAATCTTCCAAATTAAAAATTAAGTTTTGACAGTAAATCTTATCTTACCTTATCTTAATAATACCGGTATTTGTAGGTGATTTATCCCATACAATAATCTAGTAAATGTTGAAATTTGATTGATTATGACAGTAATATTTTTCGTATAATATACATTCATACAATACATACAATCACGCCTGTATTCCCAAATGTGGTAGGCAGAGCAGTATAATTTAACACAGGCAAACCAATTGCATCGGAGGAGCAAACATTGTCGATGGTTTCGAGAGCACCACTAAAGAATAAAACGTAGTATCATTATTTTGTGAATTTGACATTTGCATTTGTCAATTCAGTATCTGAGAATAAACAATAGACTGTATCTATACGTATCGAAGAAAAGAATGAATGCAAGAAAGACTAACCACTTGTACGATCCTACTGCCCTATGGGTCGTTGAAATTTCGTGCTTAGAGACTTCAATAGCTTGCATATAAAAATCGACGTCTGCTACTTTGAATAATGCATGAGACATGTACATAGAATATAAATGCTTAAATATTTACCTTGCCCAGCACCGGTTACTAAAACTCTCTTGTTCTTAAAAGATATCTCCATTTTGTTTATTCGGGCTGAGTCTCAATAAACACAACCAAGGCCGCCGATATCGGTCGCTTAACTAATGCTGCGAGCGAAAACTCGATATTAAATAAATTAAGAGATAAACTGTGATACGATAGGTGACAAGTAAACAACTGGTGGTTATGTAACACTCCGAGGCGGTTGTGATTTTTATGGAAACGGAATAAGTCCACGCTGGCAGTACATACGTTTATCGCCTGACCTCGGGCAGCGTTGACCATAAATTTGCAGTTGACATTCTATGTATTGATAAGTGCTTAGCGGTCACCATTCGCTACTTGTCTAGTTTATTTATCAACCTTGCTCTGCTAAAGCAAATAGAATCAATGAAGAACAAACCGTTTAATTCCCTGATAGGCTAGTATCAAACTCTCCTGAGGGTTTTGATTTGAAGGTATTCTATACTCCGTTTCAAATGACATTAGATTTATGATGATGAGATTAGACAGTCAAAATCCTCATACGTTTTTAAGTAAAGCCAAGATATCACCGCAAATGGTGATGCCGTTTGTATTGAGAACATTATAACAAACAGTACAGCTAATACTTAAGTAGGTATTATTGCAATAATGATTTTCAGTTTTACCTTTGGATTCCTGAGAAAAATTCAAATTGTGCGCGTTAAAAGTTTAAATCTTTAATGCCCGCTCCAGACTCTCCACGAGGCTACACGAGGGAACGCGAGTGCGAGAGTGAGGACGGTTCGCTCGTGTCGCCTCGTCTTCCCTCGCCTCGCCTCGCTGTCGCTCCGATTTGTGTCGGTTTTTCGGGCGCGAGTCAAAGGACGCGAGGCGGTGAGGCGAGAGAATCAACCACACTCTCGCGCTCGCTCGCTCACTTTGTTATTAGCTGCTGCAGAGTAAGGACGTGCGTTTTTTGTTTATCATGGCGGAGTGGAGTAACGATTTGTGTACCACATTTATGGAACTATATCCAATGGAACCAATCATTTGGAATCCAAAAAATCCATATCATAAGGATAAAAATAAAGTAAACGACGCGTTCACACAGTTACATACAGTAGAAAAACTAAAAAATAAAAACTTTATTAAATAATACGCAAGACATTATACTATTTATTGGTAAGCACATAAAGTAGCCAACAGAGTCAGTTCAGTCACGTCCATCTTGTAGTACACGTAGCAGCCAACTGAGTAAATCGAGAGTATGGATGGCTGGCACTCCTGCAGCCTCCACTCGTCAAGACTCGTGCCGAGAGCCTCTGAGAGGTGCCTCGCGAGAGTCTGGAGCGGGCATAACAGAACGGAGTACCTACATAATCATTGTGTGTTTAACTGAGTACTCTCGTATCCATCGACAATTTTATTAATGTGCATTATACTCGCTCGGCGGAACCTTGTAACAGTCCAAATTCGCCGTACCTACTTATCGAAAAATAATCTTGATAAACAATGATTCCCTGCGACGAGTAGCTACCGAATGACTCAACAAACTTATTTATCAAAACATTTTGAAGGAAAAATGCTCATTTCACTACATACACAATAATTATTATTCCATTCTCTGAGCATTATCACTGAAAAATAATAATCTTAGACATAATGTTCTCTTTGTTAGCATAATGTATTAAGTCCTAAAGGACTTAGTAAGTGAGGGTCCCACTATTACTTACTATTTCTTCTTTAAAAATTATTCTAAAGTGTCTACGATACGCAAAATAGTCACAGGCTTTGTCTATGTGCGACAGCGTTTCGCGGCAGGATTAGCGGGTGACTAGGTAGATGGTGTGGGAAAGACTCCCATCAGAGACATCTCTCTCCAGGCGAATGTTACGCCTAGGGACCGAAGCCCACAGAGAGAAAGTTGAAAGTTGTATTTATGCAAGCGATCTTTGAAACTTCGTTAGCGCCATTTTGACAGCTGATGAAGTAGATGAGGTTTGTCGAAGAAATTGTACTACTCGACGTTAGACGTCGCTACAATGGTGTTATCGCTACGGTCTGACCCTAACGAGGATTCTTCCACGCGCAAAGTGACCGACACACTAGAGTATAAGTATAGGTAGTTCCACGAGAGTTGAAGTGAATGATTACACATACAATAACACGAAGACCTGATTGTATAAAAGGGAAATGAACGAATTGAACGGCTAATTGTCAAAATCCTGCTGTCATTACAAGACATGTTCTTGTGTGCGTGACCTCAACTCTAGTGACTATACCTACCTAGATGTTCAAATTCAGAATAACCCTGGGACAGGATCTTGCAAAGCCGATAGACAATATCTAAGGATTTTTTTTGTTTTCTACATTGCGTTCATTTGTTGTGTAGTATGTAAGTATGATCATTTCAGTGCTGTACCTATTTCTTTTACTATAATTATTATACTTATCAGTGTAAGTTATGAGGAACAGAAAATAAATGGTAGCACAGATAAATATTTAAAAAAGTTTTTATTAAACATTGTAGTGTTTCTCTTAATAGTTTTATAAAATACAATTAAATTAATCATGTTAATAAATAATAATAATTATTACACTTATTACGTTAGGTCAATAAGATATTATGGCTTCTTTGTTTAGATATGAATTCATAAGAACGGATTGTTACTTCTGAACAATAGTTTTTAGTGGAATTCGCCTTTGATGAATGGTATCTGGACTAGGTATTAAACAATACAAAAATCATCCATATATAAAGCGAATCTTTTTTTCAGCTCCTCTCGAATTACAAACAATACTTTAATGCCCCCATGTGACATTAGTAATGCAAATAAACGCCTTTTCGGTTTGTTTATTTCCTAATGTGATATGAATTATTTGTGATAAAATTATGTATGTTTTATCTGCCTTTTGACATCTCTTCACGTGCCCCTAGGGAGGCGCCACCCTGATAAGAGGCTGCTTAGCAAAGCTTCATAAACCTTCTTCCTCAACAGATCTAGACATGGCTACGGTTGGAGACAACCACTGTAAATAATACCCGACGTACTCTCTTTATTAATGATCAAGTTTTATGATGTTTACGGAACTAAGAAGAGATTCCTGAGCGTGAGAAAACCGTACAGATCCAGTCTAACTCAATCAAATCAAACAGTCTTCACATTACCTAATTACTCATCATGTACTTACTAACTAACATCAAAAGCCTACTCTGAAGAACGTGATCACAACAACAAATATTTTAATTCTTGTTACTACACTGACGAGCAAAATTAACAGGTCTTTCCATAGAAAACTGCATAAAAGTTAGCTGTTGCTTTTGCTCGTCAGATGTTTCAAGATGCCACAAGCCTGTGACATGATGATGGCGGTTTCGCTTTTGGTAAACTTTAAGCCGACATGTACCGATCTAGGTTAGCAGTAACTCGGTGTTAGCGATATGGCGTGGTATAAATTACGTTGCTCGTGCGGAAGCACCACTCGAATGGGTAAGAAAATGAGTATTGCGATATTTAAAATGATTAAATTCCAATCTTGAAACCTCGACGTCGAGCTCCTCGATGAGTTTAGTCTGTTACGTTAGAGAATAACGCCAGACTGGTAAAAGTAGATCAATTTGATCATAGGGTCTATTAATTTCTCTAAGTTTTCTCTATTATCGAGCGGTATTTTCATGGTATGACTTTCTAAAGTCAGTCGCCATCTGATAAGTTTAAGGCACTTTAAATGCTTAGAGTTAAAGCCCTAGACTATTGGGCAGTGTAAGTATTTATAAACTTAAGTTTCGTGTATTTTCAATGCCCAACAAATTTTGAGTATCTTGAATAGTTGTTTAAAGAGTTTATCTTCTGTAGGGACTCTTGCTGTAGCGGCCTCTTTCTTCTTCGTCGCGTACATCCATGTAGTGGCTGAACACCACCGTCCACAAATACAGGTACAGTACTGTAAAAGAAACGTTACATTTTTTAACACACATAAGCTAAATAAAACACAAGTCAGTCCGACGGAAATGTCAAAAAAGAATTTTCAGCTTCAATTCCGTTCGTTTTGTTTTTAGCGCAAACGTAAAACAAGGGGTCAAAAGGATGGACCGATTGTGACGTTTTTTTTTCAATCGAATGCCAGTTTCGGTACAGTTGTTTTAACTAGGTTTAAACAAACTCTAATCGGCATTAAACATATTGAAGGAATCAAGTTTGAAACTAAGACGCCGTCGGTTTTAAGAATAAATCACATTAGATCTAAATATGGAAACGTGGGAAGTTGATTGACATTACAATAGTGATGTCTTTGACAGTCTTTAACCGTCTGCCAAACATTGAGTAGGTAGGTGTGTTAATATTGTGCTGAATATTTATTTTTCAGGAATAAAATTTAGACCTAAATTTATTTTCAATGGAAAAACACCTGGACAAAGGCAAGGCAAATTTATAATTCACTGTTTTATACGTGTACATGTTTAAATAACTTTTACAGACTTAAGTTGATGAAGAGAAATTAGGAAGAATTAGTTGAAATTAGGAATAGAAACCGAATCGAAAAAACAGGAAGGAGTAGAAATTAGAAGAGGGCCACTTATTTGACGCAAATTACTTGAGTATTTATGTCAACAAAATTTAGCTCGTCCTATATCAGTTTTCTGTTTTTTATTTTATTTTTATAATTGCATATTCTCTTAATATAACACACTAAACTTGTCGACGAGCGCATTGGTGTTATTCACTAAAGTAACAAATTAAAATTGTCAACGAGCTCGACGTCCAGGTCTCAAAATTGCCTGTCAATATTTCATGAAAAATTTGACATATCGACGTCGAGCTTGGAAGACCACAGCTTGGAAGAGTCAAAATTAGCTGTCATTTAGTGTAAAAGTTTCGTGTAGAAATCAACATAGCAATACTTTACTTATGTGGGAAGAGATCTCTCTTCAGGCACATTATGCCTGGGAACTAAACTCCACAGAGAGAAAGTTGGAAGGTGTATTTATGCAACCGATCATCAAAACTTCGTTAGCGCGATGTAGGATCGTTTAGTTCAGCTATTCGACGAATGCGGCGCTGGGGCGCTACACTTACTCAAATAAAGCAGCCCTCCCACTAGTATGCAGGTGGCTTCCATGACGTAGCCCTCGTCGCGCTGGTAGAGCACGATGGAGGTGTGCAGCACGCTGATGAGCAGCCCGATGGCCAGCACCAGCCCCAGCACCACCCATGGCAGCATCAGCCAGGAACGCCGCTGGAAAAATATGGCATACGTGCAGTTTATAAAAAAATAAACTCCTTTTTTTCTTAACTTAGATAAACAAAATTTCCTACTCAGAGGTAAGTACACAATCGATATCGATAGTAAGAAAAATGTCCAAAAAAAATTGATTCAGTTAAGTAGCAGCCTTTTTAATTTACTAATTTTGACGATCACGAGACTATGAGAATCAGAAAATTTGTATAAAAAATTGGGGCCACTTTTTTTATTTGAATCGAAAGCGCCCTTGATTCTGAGTATTAAGTGCCAATTTTTATTTAGAAATAAAATACGAGGTGTTAATACATAGTTAATACGCAAACGAAATCAACGCGTCTCTTGACCGCACTAGACGCTTAGAAACTGTCTTCTTGACGTGCGAATAGTTATTCCTTTATCTTATTGCGAACTTATGCAAGTAGACAGATTTTTTATAATTTAGGGTATTTACTTACTGAGTTGGACGTCTGGGCAGCATGTAACATTTGAGTTGAGAATAAATTAATTTGTATACTGTAACTGCCCACAGTGAGTGAGGAAAATAAATACTAAAAACAGCATTTAAAAACTTGATTACCTTTTTAATTGCCACGATGAGAAGAGCGCAGATCAACACCGTGAAGCATAAACTGATTGTCAGAATGATCTTCGAAACTGAAAGAGAAAAAAACATAGATAATACTTAGTACCATTCATTTCCTTAGGAGTACCTAATATTAAATCTAACCTACTATGAAAATATATAGATAGGCAACAGTAGAGTGCCTAAATAGACACTGAAAAAAAAACGCAACATTTGACCGAGTTCATTGTAGCCCTTCTTTTTGTCAATCTCAATAATTTTGTTTCCTCTCTGTCCCTTAAAGATTGGCTGTAAGAGAATCGCTGTCCGCCTTTGTACTTCGCCATTTTGTTTTTTTTTTTAATTTCGTAATTTTTTGTGCACTTTAGTGTTTACTTACTTAAATGTTCTTTTGTTTTAATTTAACAACCTTCAGCGTCAGGCTTCTGACAGACTCGTTAAGTCGTTAGTAATACCCTTCTTGCAGCCTTTAATGCAAAATGTACCTACTATTGATACTTACTGTTGTACTGTTTGTCCTGTTCTTCAAAGAAATAGCTGCTGAAGGAGACCAGTCTGGTGGGAGCCACCCAGATGAAGACGATGGTCGCGATGGACAGCAAGATGCCCAGCACGGCCACGATGATGGCCCCGTCGCGAGTGGTCGCGCAGCAGCAACATTTCTGTAGGCGCTTCATTTTCTTTTGTTCCTTTTTTTCTCTCAATCAATGCTGGCAGTAACTTAGTATTAGTACCGCATGACTGAAAATAAAGAAAAAACGTGTTTATAATTTTCGCTTTCTTAAAGATCGTAGAAGAAGGTGACGGCAGTATGTCATGTCATGACATTTAACATTAATAGCAAGTCTGAAATTCTGCATGTTTATTTCAAATCTGGTTAACCTGAAATTGCTAAACCTGGCACTGGATTTTTGAAATCATGTGCTCTGCCTACCCCTCTTGGGAATACTGGCGTGAGAATTATGTATGTAGTATGTATGTTATTTTCAAATCGTCAGGTGCACCTTTTTCAAGGCCATTGCAGAAGTGTATGATAAAAAGTGCTCAGTTTCATTAGACACGTGTATGAGTGACCAATCAGCCTGAAGGCTTAATTCGGAAACAAGCGCGAGTCATCTCGCGATAGGCTACCTGTAATTTTCTGTCGTTTCATTATCCAGTGGCAGGTATCGTCTACCTCGCGCGGATGTCGGTTCACGACTTGCCGTGAAGCCGGATGGGGAATCTGTTCCCATTTTACGCGTGTCTTTCAAAACAGACATGTTCGCCCGGTTCCGTGTTTGATGGTCCGTTGGATGTCTTCGCTTGCATTGACATGACTTTTTAATTTATGTTTCCGCACTGAGCGCGGATACGTGGGTAGGTACCAAATATTTAGATACTATCTAAAACAGGTACGTTATCTTGTCAAACTTGTTTTTTGCTTTGACCGCTAAAGTGGTCTATCCAGTTTCCAAACAGACGGCCAGTCAAATGACAAATTGTTAGCTATGTTTAGACGAATTTTTAATTACCCACCTAAACATATTCTGTATTTAAATCTTTTTTTGATTTTAGACCTTTATTCAATTCGTGAATGTCAGCGCCATTAAACTTAAACACATCCAATTACTTTATTACATTCTTGTATATTTTAAGGAATCCTCGTAAAATCATCGACAAATTTAACAGTGGCTCGTTCTAGGTTTAAAAAGGTGGAAATCGTATGGATTGTTTTGTCACACTCAGTAAATAAATATTCTACCGATCTTGTACTTAAACTTTGACGCCTATTTCGTAGAAATAGTTATCGTTGAAACTTCCGCTGATAATCGGCAATATTTTGGTGGTTATCGGGTACTGACCTATAATAATTATTATGTTTATTAACGAAACTATAATAATATCTACTTACGTAGGTTTTAAAATTATTAATTTTTAATAAACCCTTCGAGAAATATACAGCATGTGCATGCTTTAATAGGCGACATGCCAAACAGTAATGTAACAGTTTCCCAACGTTACAAAAATCAGGTCGGCTCATAATTGGAGCGGTACATTGGCTAACGCAATCTAATTCTGGAGTGACGGGTTAGACCAATAACGTGCGTATTGATTCGTTGCGAAATACTAAAGAATGTCTATTTTCGACTGCCAACTTCCATCAAGTTTCAAGTTTTGTCCGCTGTCTTAAGCATCGCTTGGAATAAATGAAACCGCAGATAGAAAATCAACTCAATTTTATAATACGG
>BHDV01013066.1:99478-113934 GCA_005406045.1 Adoxophyes honmai
CTTACCCCTGCCCTGCCCCTGAATTTCTCTTCCCCGCCTGATCTGATAATTACGTTCGTAAAAAATGTGTGCGCCCTCTTAATACCTAGCATGGCACCCGACGTTACCAATCATAAGGGGCCATAAAGCTTTACCTTCATTATTCTATTCAAATTTAACAGTATGTTTTCTGTACCTATGTTAATGCTCATTACCGTACCAGATGTAAACTATTTACACAGAATTTTTATCTCACTTAATTTGTTTTCAACTTCTTGCTGTATATTGCAGAATATTAAAAGATCACGCTAGCAATTAATAAGAAATCAAATCATGCTAAATGAACGCGGTGACGTCAGGGTCTACATAGTATCGCATCGGTACATGTAGTTAAGCGAAGCAATGTAAATTAGTTAACAATATGCGTCTTAGCTAACAGAGATTAAACGATTTCTGTGTCAACATGACCTCGAATGCCTTTTTCGTACACAGTTTTAACAGTGTACAATGAGCCGATGCAGTTCCATGAAATAATGTTAAGTACACTCATCTCGAAGTTTTTCGAATTACGCTATAAAGTAAGAACATTTTGACTAAGAAAATGTTTGTTAAATGGGTCATACACAACAATATTGGACTTTCTAAGTCAATAATATTATGTCCTATTCTGTGGACATAAAATTAATGACTTAGAAAGTCCAACCTTATGTTTTGTTTAACCGGGATAGTAGCTGGGGAGGCGTACTAAATACGTTTGATTCTGCTCTACAATACTGTACGATTGTAAGAGACGCGAACTGACATATCTGAAGTTCTTAACTAGAAACAACAGCAATCAGAAAATTTAAAAATAGTTACCTGAAAACGAAGAAATAATCAATAAAAAGTTAAAGATAATTTTGCGCAAGACCTTGTTCCGATTCGTTCCGATTTATATTTGTTTTATTTACAGATCACGCCTTCGGAGCCAGAAGCGCACGGAGATACAGAAAGTTTACATTAGATTGATGTAAAACCACAGTGACCCATTTTTAAAAATTACAGTACACTTCTTTAAAAAGTCTGTAAAGATTTGACGGCCGGATAGCCCAGCGGTTAGAGAACCTGACTGTGACGCTTAAGGTCCCGGGTTCGATCCCCGGTAAGGGCAGATGTTTGTATGATGAATACGAATGTTTGCTTTCGAGTCTTGGATGTTTATCTATATATAAGTATGTTTATCCGTTGTCTAGTACCCATAACACAGGCATTAAATTGCCTACTTTGGGACTAGATGATTGGTGTAAAAATTGTCCAGAGATATTTATATTTATTGTCATAACAACAGATGATGTTATTGTTGAACTATATAAGGTCGCGCAACTTTTGAACTTCAATGTTAAAGCTGTAGGAACCGATCAAGGTTAACCGCTGGTTAGTCATCAAGTTTTTTTTAACTTTGCAAGGATTATGTAATGTTAACCAGTGTGGCCGAGAATTCTTTGTACAAAAAATGATTCATAAATACCGGTCTCATGCATACTTCTCGGCTTTTCAGGAGAAATAGCTCAATGAATCAATGTTTAACATGCTGCTAAAGTCATTTTCAAAACGTTTACGTAAATTAAGTGTTAATAAAAACAAAACCGCGATCGCTTCCTTCCAAAATGTATGGATAAGGTCAGGTAAGGTCGGGGTCTTGATAAAGACCAAACTTTAGCTCTAGTCTACAATTATCAAGGAACGATTGAATAAGTTGGTGACATCACCGGGTCGAACAGTTATTGCGATGTGTAATACAGTACGCCTGCGCCGTGACGTGACTCACACAATGTTGCGGTTGATTATGATCAGCCTCCCAGTCGAAGAACCCAATTGCATCAATGTCTCTCAGGGCGGATCGCCTGATTCTTAAAATGCATCAGCGGCTGAGTTGTAACTTTATAGCATTATAGGGTGTGGTTTAGGGTAAGTAGGGTAATTTTCTGTACAAACATTTTGTTCAGAACGAATGTTTGCTGATCTCCTATATTCGATCATTAACGAGTTCAAAAGTGTTTGTCTTATAAACCAAACAAACGACTGTTAGCTGAGAATTATTAAGACCACAATGTAAAACGTGGCTTTCGAAAATAGAGAAAATAAACAAAATTAAAACAAGCGAAGTTTTACCTGGTAGGTAGATGTATGATGTAGGCTAAGACGCCAGGCCAGGTCGTGATCGAATCGCAATCGATTAAGAATATAATCAAGTAAGTACCTAGGATATAAGTTATAGTTCTCAAATATTTGCAAACTGCGTTGAAAAATTAAATGCTCTTACAAGAAGTTTAGGGAAAAACATATGGGTGTCAAGGTTTAGGCCACCTTCGTACTGGGCCTTTTTGAATCATACTGACTCATCTCAAATGATGAAGGTAAAACAAACAACAGTTTAATTTAGTGTTAATTATGAATAACGAATTTATTTATGGCAGTAATCGTATTTGTATGCGCTTTGTTTTAAGAAACACTAGGTATTTAGGTGCTACGGTCTTCTGATTCATGGATGCTGCGCATTACGTAGCTTGAATTGACTCCAATCGAATACAGAAGTTATTCACTTGTTTCATTAAGTCTAATACTGGACTATTTTTAGATATCGATACCAGTCATATTTGGTATTAACTATAATACTAGAAAAAGTCGGTTGACTAGGTAGGCTTGAGTCAAATGCTTCATTTAAAACTCTTTCTATAAAACAGTGAAGCAAATGTGAAGACGAGCGCACTTATGAGAAGTTTTTGTGGACTTGATTGCATTGCACTGTGTCGAAATTCCATGTTAATGAAAACGATAATTAGTTGTTAAACAGTGGTGAGATAGGCAAAGTGTTGTAAATGGTATGCTGTTGATTCAACTTCGTTCCAAATAGTGTGCTAATTTAGTATAGGGTCACGGAACCCTATAGCTGTACATATGTAGGTATGTACTCTTATGTACTTTTCTAGAGTAATTTATGTAAACAGTAGTGAGACCTTAAATCTTGTAGCTAATGTTTGTGCAGAGGGAATACTTAATAAATTAGTTGAAATGTTTTTGACAAGTCTGTTTGTTAATGCATTATTCCATTTAATAGTTACAAAGATAACGAGTAACCCAAATAATTAATTGAGAATAATGCGGCTGGACTGAGTTTATTGGTAAGTTAATGGACTTTTGATTTACCTATTCAATTAATCAGTTTTTCAACGACTGTATCCACATTAACGTCAGTGCTTAGCTGTGTTTATATTGATAATACTTAAATCGACGTAAAGTACTTTTGAACCGAATGAACTCAAAATCTACTGGTCCGATTTAAGAAATTATTTATTTATAACAGTGTGGAAAACATAATGTATACCTAGTTATAGTCAAAATACATTTCTGGTAGGATTTGCTGTAAGCATTCTCAGACTCTAACAATCTAGTTGTCATCACGCATTGGATTCTGATTTCTGAATAACACAAGAAAAACTAAAATTAGGGCGCTTGAGCACTACCATGAACTTTCCGGTCCGGCTTTTTACTCAATGTCTCGTCTCGCTTGCTCTTGCATAAAATAGTATTAACGTGAGCGGGACGGCGCGACAGACATTAAAAACCCGGACGGCCGGACCGGAAAATTCATGGTATCCGGATTTGTAAACAGAAAGTCCGGGATTATTGTGGAAGCTGTTTTCTAAGTCCTCACAGCGTCGCAACGCCATATCCAGCGCGGCCATATATGGCAAGTCAGGAAGATCTCACAGCAAGTTCCCACATAAGTCAAGTATGTCACCGAGAACGTCTTTGGAGCGATTTATCCGCCTCACTGCTGAGATCAATAAATCTATCAACTTGTTATATTCAGTTTACGAGTATCTTTGATACCTACGATGTGTCAACAAGATAGGCACAATGTTTAAGTCATTTAAATGAACCATATCCATTAGGTTGCTACAAATTGTTCTTAGCACTTTCTATAGACTAGGTATAAATCACTTATTTACTTTCAACCATCTACCCCGTATAGTGTTGGGTTTAGAATATAGCCTCTTCAATTCTTCCGTTGGTGTCGTAGCGGCTAGCGGCTACTAAGGAAAATTAGCGACCCGTCACTATTATAGGTACCTTGTTTGTATAAAATCTAATCATAATCTTGTCTACGTAGCATTACGTGTGTCCTGGCTACCCTATTTGGTATTACAGTCGTTATATATGTGTTTATGTTACTTTAAACTTATGACTTATATTTGAAGTAAAAAAAAACTAAACAATAGTGATTTAGTAGAACACCAAATGCTTAACTTAACGGGAATCTGGGGTAACACGTGTTACATAAATTAATACTTGGGGATTCCAATCTGTAATTTAGCGTGTTGTCTCAAGTGTTTCCGCTGCGCCAGAATATTAAGTAGGTACCCAGTAAAATATTAATGTAAGTGCGTAAATATTTTGTGTTTCAAGTAGGAAACAAAAACACGAATACACCACCATGAAAATTTCGAGCACACTTACAAACATTTTGTCATACTTTTAAACTAATTAATTAGGTATTATTTGAACACGTAGCTACCGCGTGGCTCACTCTTAATTAAATATATGGATAAAGTACATTTTTAATAGAGTTTAGCTCGGCACATTTTGGGCTAGCCGCTAGATCCTAGCCCTTCATCAACGAGCGGTGGTGGCTGCTGCCACCGCTATCCGCGCAACTGCTCGTGCTCGAAATACCGGCGTACGATTACCCTCGTCACCATCGTCATTTACTTTAAGCTCGATTTAAGAAGTCAGTTATTAGTAAAAAATGTTTTTTATTTTTTTTTAATTCGATATACTGTTAACGAAAGTCATCACATCACAGAGACTTTCGGCTCGACTACACTTACATCTAAGAGGATATAGATACTTTATAAGAGGAAATAGCTTTGGGATATGTTCGCCTTTTTAATTTTGGCTGTGGTGTTATTCTTTAACGTATAACTAACTAAACTCATCGATGAGCTCGACTTCGAGCTGTCAAATTTTCTGTACAATATGACAGCTAATTTTGACACCTCGACGTCGAGCTCATCGACGGGTTTAGTTAGAGAATAACACCACTGATCTGTATTTTGTCATTCTGTTTACAAAACTGTTTTATTTGTTAAAAATAATCTTTGCCGAGCCGTTATTACTGGGTATTCTCCTTAAATGGTGTGTGTCCAAGTAGGTTTGGGCAGCGTAGGTCGTTGTTTGCCAAGAGTCCGGAACACCGGCGCAGGCGCGTCCCACACCAGAAAACAGGTATAGCACGCAGTGCGGCCAGGCAACGCACTATTATACAATATCTGGCAAGTTTCTTCTTAAGGTGATTGTTTATCGCTGTTTGTACAGTCAGCGTCTGATACATGTATACACTTTAGTACCTTTTCTAATTAACCTCATATTTGAACTCTCGCATGAAATTGTCACTGCGATCACAGTGACAAAGTACCAAAGTGTAACCATGTATCAGACGCTGACTGTACATACAAGCTTTAGGTACCATGTTTTGGTATAGGTATCTACAATACTTTCTTCTCAAATTTTAGAAATTTGCTTGGATCTACTATCGATTTAATATACGGCAAAATGTGTCCCAAAATCAGTTTGTTACCTTTGTTACATAAACAAACATCACAAACAAGGTAGGTAGAGCACACAAACCGTTTCATAAACCTAACAAGCATGACTATCTATTTCACGTTTCAAAACATTTTGATTATACAGAGTGATAAAATAAAATATGTCCATAACTAAATATATTTTTTTCCAAATTGTACTAAGTATTTTGTATTAATACAGATTTTTTTGGATTCACTCCCTCTAAAGGAAAGAAACCCTTATTTGACCGCTTCGTTAAATAAAAAAAAATCAAGTTCTTTAACCATATATAAACAGAAAAACTGCATGTAGCTAGGTATGTAGCATTAGTAACATAACATTTATTATTATCCATCTCATGTGTGTCAATGCTACGGTTAAATGACGAGCCGGATGCGGCAGAAATAGATTCTAAATACCGCTCCGTCTCCCTCTTGTGTACCTTCACACCGCGAAAACAACACACCTAGACGTTTTTCACTCCGGCAATACCTACCAGATACTCCAATTGCATACATAAGAATGAATATAGCATTAAACGAGGCACGTGGCTTCACAATCATAAACATCGGCAGCGCGCTACCGTCTCCGCTAGTTTTTATATCAAAATAAAAGTAAAAGATGCCAGATATAGTGCAGATATCGTCATAAATCCCTTCGTTATGGCCACATTCACTGGTTTTATGGGTAAATTTATGTTCCCTAAATAATTATAATGTTATTTTCGGCACCTCCGCTTCACACTCACCTGCAAGACGGAGATGCCGCGTCTTAAAACATTATTAAAATATAAATAACTTACTACTCACGCCGCTCAAGGTAAGGACGCGGACAAATGTATTTTCCAAGTAAATCAAGGTCTCGCCTTATGTAAACTAAACGAACATAACAAAACTAACATCTCCTGAGTTTCTTATCTTAATAACGAACATTGATTAAATATTCACCTTTGTTTCCGAGAAGTTCAAACTTTTCCTGGTACACTTTTCGCGACACTTTAAACTCACTCTCCGAAGCACATTCGGATATTAAAAAGAAATATAAATCGATTTATAAACGGTCGATTGGGAAATGGGAACTGAGAAAAAGAGCGCGATATCGGCTAAGATCGTGCGGGTTGTAGGCGCGCGAGTGGCAGTCGAGCAGCGTCAAGCTCGCGTCAACGGTGGATATGAACTCGCGGCATTTCTGCCGCGGGCCCGCGCGCACTGACGCACGACCGTGGCGATGATGCTGACATAATCGCGGTGGTATTCTAGAGCTGGGCGATTCTGCCTTTTGATGACCATTACTCTATTACTAAAAGATAGTAAGCGTAATCCATATCTCCCCAGTACCCCGTGTGGTGTCTAGTTGGAATAACATAATCTCTTGTTCTCCTGTAGATATCGTAAGACGCGTCCAAGTAAAATGGATTATGGTATACGCTATGTGTAGGCAAGTAACTCGAAACAAACAAAAAATGTACTAAAAATGGCCACGGAACGTAAAATTACCATTGTTTGGAAATTTTATCTACTTAAAACTTGTATTCGTAAATTATGCCGGAACCAAGTTTAAAGGATTTATTAGGGAAACATTTTTGTCTGCATATATATTATAAAAAAAAATAGTTAGGGATCAAGTTTCATACATACTGGGGGATACCGTAATACCATTCAATTACTGTGATTGGGAACAATTCCCTATAATTAATTAGCAGAAATTACACTGAATAAGCTTTTTTACTTTACTAAACTGGAAATGGAAGTGCTTACAAGTATTCTAGAATCTACTCAAAACTTATGGTCATCGAAAAGGAGAATGGCCCAGCTGCGCTTTGTCAACGCCTATGATTCGTGGTAACTTGTGACTGATGGTTCGGTTAGTCGGTTAACCCTGGATAATCCACTACATAGAACAAGAAACCGCATTATTGAATAATCAACGTAAGTAGAGGTGAAAAAATAAAATTATTTAAGTTACAAAATTCACAAAACTTTTAGATCTCGCAGTCTGTCTTCTATTAAGTAATTTGTATTTCGTAAATGTTCAGTAAATAAAACAGTTCTTAATTGCTTACTATAAATAATCACATCACGCCTTTTTAGATTTGCAACAATCAGACAAAATGATACACACACCACATTACGCCTGTATTACCAAACGGAGTAGGTAGAGCATACAAAACGCTACATAGATATAACCATGACTATTTCACGTTCCATAGCCCCTTCTAGCATAATTAATAGGTTTATAGTTAAGAGGTACTATACTGACAGGTTTCTGGCCTATTGCCTAATATAGGTTACCATAACCTATTTCCTTAGTCGCCTTTTATGACATCCATGGAAGAATCGGAGAGTTGTTATTTTAAGCCCGACACCACACAAAATTATACTTGCGCCTACTGCGTTAATCTGAGCAATCAAACGATAATATGATGTTCGTTGTATAGAATTGTTTCCTTTGATTCTAAAGAAGGGATAGTGACAGACAGCAGAAATAGCTACAATCATTGACATTATCTAACAAGCATAATATGTATTTGAAAATATTTGATGTTACCTAGAAACTTGAAAGTGAAGACAAAGCTAAGATATTTTGAACATGTTCGATAAGGCCTACCGAGGTCTCTCTGACTTACTTACTAACTTTACTATTTTGTGTCGTACTTACATTTCTAAATAAGAATAGTTCTTGAATATCAATCTGTGAATCATTTAAACCTAAAGCCTTCCAAAGTTATCTATTTGCCCATATGTTTGCTGTCCCACCGGCACCGGCACTTTCATAAATGGGTTCGAAAAGGTCACTGGAGTGAAGCAACCTTGAAGAAAGACTGGGATCGCCACTTCTAATGAAATTACTACAAACAATAGGCTACTAAATAAGTTACGGGGCGGTGTATTTGACTAATTATTGCAAATAAATTTATAAATTAACTGCTACGTTACGTTACGTTACGTTAGTTAGTATACGAACTACGCACAGAATTTTTCAGAATACTGAACTGAGCATAGACACTGAGTGAAAACGTTGTATGTGTCCAGATTGTTAATTGTAAAAGATTGTAAAGTAGCCTCAAGATGTAGTAAAAAGGTTGATTTAGGTTAAAAGAAATGCACGTAGCTAATGTCACAAAATCTATTTCTCTCGCTTTTTGACTGTCTGTCAATGTCAAGTTAGCATTCCACATCACAACAACAAATAACCGCGCACAAAATAATACCTTAAAATGCAGTGAACCTGGCTTTTAATAGGCAACAAAATAGTACCAATACAATGCCACAGCACTTTTAATCACTATGAGTTTTATACCACACATGCACAAGTAAAAACTACAGCCCGGAAGTAATTAAAACAGTACAATGATTAACATTCTGTCGTACTTCGGCATGAACATGCAGTCTGAGGTGTGCTTATGGACGCTGCTGGGACTCGTAAGCACAATATTCGACGCAACGCTCTTTAAAGTTAATGCCAACTTAAAACAGGTAATCATAAAAAAACGAATCTTTAACAACTAGTTTTAATTTAACAGCTACATTTTTTATCTCGTAAGATATTATAATTAGTGGTATCTCGAAAAGGAATCTGAGGCCCATTGTGAAACAAAATAAGTAAAGCTTATTAGCTGGGTGTAAAATTTACGATGTATATTAAAGTGTAGACTAATACAGGAAGGTCTCCTTTTACTTAGTCTATGGGATCAGTAAGTCTCTGCAACTCTACAGATATTCCATTTTCGCCATTTCTGAGCGGTATTTCCACTGGTAGAGCTTTCATAAAACATATAATCTAGGAAGTCTTCCTAGGACCTGTCAATCTTCCTGTAATAAAGTATTGGAATACTAAGAAAGTAAAAAGGATGCTTCATATTTATTTTGTCAGGTGTGGCAGATGCGCATGCCAGAAGAGCTGTCGATGCCGGTGCAGCGAGCGCTGCGCACTATGATTTCCGGCGTCATGCTCGTCCAGTGCTTCACAGTTTATGTCTACCTCGCCACGTACATTGTGCTGTTGTATCCTGTTTTTCTGGTATTTTTTTTTCAGTTATGTAGTTTGATACTTATACAGTTTGTAGCTTAAATACAAAGAATATCACCTCATATTGATGTAACCAGGAGGAACGTCCTACCTTGGTCCTCCCGTGGCTGTTGCTGGCAGCGGTGCGCAAGCTGCTGTGTGAGCTGTTGAGCCTGGCTCTAGGCCTGGCTACCTGCCTACTGGTCGGGCCCGCTCGCCCTCCTTGTATCAAGTTCGTCGTCATCAAAATAATCTCCATCATGCCGGCTTTTTACATGTGGATGCTTGTTTTAAGGTTCGTAAATCATTAAGTAGGTACATCATGATTGGTCCTTGTTTTCGATATAGGTACGCGTACATTGTGATGAATCGCTGTTGATTTCTCTTAGTCTCTCTTGAACGTTTGAAATGTCAACACCCAAACTTTTCTAAATATATTTTGCAGGGATGAGGAAAATTGAAATACTTTTCAATTAGGTAAAGGTAGTTACATTTATTTATAAAATTCTAATGTAACAGTTACTACCACGCTTTGAAAGTGGCGTTTGCATTCAAGACGTTCCGAGCAACAGTGCCAGCAAACGACCCGGACTACGGACTGGAACTGGCCATTCGTCGACGACGCACCAAGTCCTTGTTCGGTGAAGCACTAGTTCGGAGTAGACTGATATCTAATTTGTGAGTTTAAACTTCACTAATTGTTTGTTTAATAACGGTCCGTAAGACTGTTTTGTTTACGGACTTTAAAAGAACCTTACTTTTGGGTTAGGTTGACTTAGTGCGCTTAAGTAACCAACAATAGTAGATAATTAGAGTTACTACTGATATTTCAGGTACTCCGATAAACAAATACATTTAGCTGGAAATATAACCACATCTAAGGCAACCGACAATTTACCGCCTATCAATGTGCGAACAGTAGACACAAAAGAAGGTATTAAAACAGACAGTGAAAACAAAACAGATAATGAACGAACAGCAATTGAACCAATTGAACCTGATAATAATATTACTGAAGTCGCTCCGTCTTTCATAGTTCCAAATAGATTACCGTCTGACTTAGGAACTTACGAAGATTGGTTTGGGAATGAAATATTAGTACCACGAAATACAGATCGAATTAATGAGCAATTTGGTTTAATGTTGTTGCGAATAAGCGCCTTTCTTCGAGGAGAAAAAAACGGTCAGAATCAATTACTTGAATCGCCATCAATGTTAGCCGTAGCTCCACTTCAAACTCAAAAACTAAACTGCCCAACTCTAACCGACGAAGCTACGGATACTCCTCCTTTAGTAGCCAGCAAGAAAAGTAACATAGCATCATATTTAAGAGATTACCCAGATATTTTTATGAAAAAGAACGATTCGCAATTACAACACAGGTTAGACTCTATAAGAGTGGTTCAAAGCCAAATTGAAGGTAAAACCACTGAGAGAGCACACACTGAGCAGCGACAAGTTGTACGAATAAATTCGGGAGAAAACGTTTCACGAGATTTGCATCGGCCATTAAGTGAAAAAAAGACAGCTGCAAAACAAAGTAAATTAAGACATCAAAAAAGACTAGAGACTGATAAGAAGACAGAAAAGAAAAATGACATTAGAAATGGAACTGAGAAAAATATGGACTACGGGGAAATATCAAAACGTCGAAATAGCACTGAAACACTTAAAGCAGACAGTCCAGCTACACTTTCCCCATCCGCTAGTTTAACTTCAATTGTTGAAAGAATGAAAACTAGTCTCTCAAAAGTAAAGTCATCTAGAAAAGAAAAAAACAAAAGTACAACATCAAGCCAAAATGGTTCAACAACTACTTCAAGCGAGGACAACCGGGAAAAAAATGTTTAGTTGAATGGTCTAAACAAGAAAATGTTTTGAAATTAAGTATAGCCAATGCATGTTTTACTTAATAAATTTTATGCACGTTATTTTACCTCTAAACATCAAAATTTGCAAATTGTGTCCTCTATAGCTGTCGTTGGGTTTAAGTATAATAATCTGTAATTATATTCATTTGGGTTAATCAAATTAAATTGATACAGTGGAAGTTTGTTTGTTATTATCCAGGCCATTTGTGGGACTTCGTGATCTATTCGTAAATCGTTAGGAAACACTAATGATCTGTTACTCTGCGCCACAGTACCAAGATTAGCATGTGTGTATGATTTACGGGTGTCCCAGCAACCAATGCTGTCTTTAGAAACCAGGTTAAAGAACATGACACCATTGCGATCGACAGCAGCAGCAGAGACCTGACCAGTGGGACCTCGGCTATCGCCGAGGAGTTTAAATTCACCTTCTGCTTTGTCGACACGCAAAGGATCTCTTATAACTGAAGTGCTTACGACAAATTCCAACGAACTAGACATAGCATGATAATACAATGGTCTATCTCCTTGCTGAAACTTTCCCAAAGACATTCCAAAAATACCGTCACTCCATTGGTAATTTACTCCATGTAAAGTGTAGTTCGACAATAATGGTTCGGGGTAAAATGTGTAGTGATTGAACCTCCAAAATGATGCATCTTCCGCTCTGAACACGATAAGTCCGAAGCGTCTAGCGTCAGCAATGTAGATGTGGAGGTCTCTACAGCGTGCGTCTCTGGAGTCAACCAGAATATTGGTGATCAGGGAATCCTGAAGCACGTGTTCAGCGGGGATGGGGTATCGTGCTATCACTGCATCAGTAGCAAGATCTACAGCAAACAGAGTGGGCGGGCAGAGCTGGCGCGGCGTCTCGAAGGCTTCGACTTGCCCTGCATCCAGAATCCACATCACGCCGCAATGATCTACGCTCATCCGGAATATGGATGTAAAACCAGTGCAGTTTTCTGTAAAGCCAAAATAGAATAACGTGATTGACTTATTTGCAACTAAAATTAATGATTGTATTAACAACTGTTAGCGCGTGGTACAGTCACCAGTTTCATTGTCTGGCACTATTAGTCTGTATAGATCAGATCTGATAAAACCTTGTTGGGGGCAAAAGGACGTGTCAAACATTTTTGTACATGTTTACGTGGCATAAATTAATGCTGCTGACTGTAAGTGTGTGCGTGAATGGGTGATTTAACCAAATGAGGTAAGATGGAAAAATGTGCTTAAGGTGAAAAAAAAGTTGTACTACAAAATAATCTTCAGCATAGAATAGATACCTACTTACGTCACTTTATATTTACCTGCATTATGCCATTCCCAATTGGGGTAGGGTTTCAGTGGAGGCGAGTCTGTGGTGGGCATCACGGGCAAGGCCGACAGAGACGCCGGCACGCCTTTTTTCCACCGAGGAGTGCTTACAAAGACACGGTCCTTCCACCTTTCAACGCCCAGTGTTATTACGTTTGGTTGAATGAATTTCCTGCAAAAAAACGTTGAGCCTTAAAATTAAAATTAAAACCTGCATTCAATATACATATTACAACTTTTAGGTTACTCTATGTAATTATTGGCTTTCGCGTTTTAAATAAATTGCTCTTTCCAAGTAAGTAGCAACTTTTAAACATTTTTAAGCGTACCTTTTTTATCAAGGAGGTAATAGC
Source organism: Adoxophyes honmai (assembly GCA_005406045.1). Lineage (NCBI taxonomy): Eukaryota > Metazoa > Arthropoda > Insecta > Lepidoptera > Tortricidae > Adoxophyes > Adoxophyes honmai. The sequence continues at coordinate 112,617 of BHDV01013066.1, forward strand.
GAACAGCCATGAAGTAAAAGGTTCCGAAGTCAATTCGAATCGACAAGTTTAAATGAATGGAAAAGTGTCTTAATTTATAGCTACATAATATTTAAGACCGGTAGATTCATAAAACCGTGAATATTTTATATTTTATTATAATTAAATAGCTATTAGTAGCTCACCCGGCATCAATAGCAGCCTGTTTGTCCTGTGGGCTGGGATACTCGAAATCAATTTGTTTCCAGCGATACAATGTGCCTATTGCTTTGGGACGGGCAACGGTCGCGTTGCCTCGGCTTTTGACGAAGAGGCACGTTAGTAGTAAAATAACTGACGATATCTTCATCTGTAATTATAATGAAGGTAAATAATTAATTAATGTTTCCTTCAAATTTTGTGTGATTTTAGACAATTTAGACCTTTTCAAGCCGGGTATATGAAATTAACGTACCATCGCAAACAGTGATTGTTGAGCTACTTACCTATGTTTATAACTTCGTCGTCTAATACTAATCCAATAGCTGAAATTTAGTCTGTCACATCGGTCATTGATTACACGACTAAATTGCGAACATTGGCAAGTGGCTCAACAATCCCTGTTCGTGACTGTACACACGATAGTGTTTTCTCTCTCATGCAATTAATCAGAATCCGTTCTTATTTCCAAATATCATACATACATACATCACGGCTGTATTCGGAAATGGGGGTAGGCAGAGCACACGAAATGCTACTAAAAAGACAAAACGATGACTATGTCATGCTTTGTATCTACTTCTAGCATAGTTTTTATGTTTTAAGCTTAAAAGTAGAATAGTGACAGGTTGCTAGCCCATAGCCTAAAATACAGCTTAACATATTTCTAATATCTACAAAACATATTGTTATCGTTTAAATCACAAGATCGTAAAGAAATCGATGTCATTGTCCTCATGATCAAAACTTTTATGTTACAGTCTCCGGCATATTATGTGGATAAGGGGGTAGAAAGGTACGATACATAATAAAGTGTGAACTTTTCCAATGTGCCCAGACGTTATCAAGTATGGTAGAGTTTAATTTCAAGGTTGAAAATTGACTGATCGTACGTATACTTACAGTCAACCAATTTGATTCCTAGGCCACTGTAGAACTATGTCGTAATAAATTTATTTGTTTATCTTCTGTGACAGTGATTATTGCATTACGCATGTCGTGTTGACATCTTAACTTTTTCAAAATTGTGTCATCGATAATCAATAGAAAAGGAGTTTGTTTATAGAACAATCGACGAGTAATGATCCCTGGGACACTGACAATAATAATCACGATACAACCTTGTAGCGGCGTCACCGTT
>BHDV01013066.1:118486-205078 GCA_005406045.1 Adoxophyes honmai
GGCCAATAAGAGCACAGCGAGGTCTTCAATTGTTTTGCGGAATAATTTCCGAACAATCAAGATGACATTAGTACTCTATAGGTTATATCCTCAATGACCCGCACCGACGTTGTCATTATTTGTTGTCGTTAACGTTGTCAGTGCGACAAAGTTCTATAGTGGCCTAGGAATCAAATTGGTTGACTGTACATCTGTTAATGTATTGCTGATTGTACCTCAGTTAAAACCACGACCATATTTGTGTCGATTTTTTGTCAACCTTCCTGTGGAGGTCGTCCGGTAGAGCCTTCTGGTGAACATTAATTTTAATTGTCTTTGGGAATGAACAAATAAATTAGGTTTATATTATACTGATTAAGACATAAAACTGTGTATTTTTTAATGTTCTATCCAAGTTAAGTTATTTTTTGTTTTTATATTTTTTATGATGCCTCTTTTTGGCCTACCTAAGTATCTTTTTTGTTGGACAATAATATCTATGTATTAATTTTCATTTTACTGGCTTAGAACTTTCTTTAGGTTATGTATGTCGATTCACATAAAATGAAATAAAGATAATACACAATAATTTATACAATTTAATTACTTGAGGCCGGATTGTATGTAACATAAAAACTTCGAAATATGGACGAAAAATGCCTAAAATATACATGAAAAATTACAAAATACGTTAAATTTTATAGTACAGAAAGAAATCTTTATTTTATTATTTTAATATTGAACATAACTTAATGTTAATGTATAACTGCGGAGGTATCAATTAACAACTACGAGTAGGTACTGTGATTTCTAAAGTGTAAAAAAATAAAGATTGATAATTTGGCAATGATTCTGGTGTTTGGTGAAGATTTTGTGTATCAATCAATAATTAAAAATATTTTCCTAATCAGATAAACGCGTCTATATTTTACTGATTTAACTCGACCGTATGACATAATTTATCTTCCAAAAATAATTTAAATAAGGGAAAATATGCATCATCAAGAGTGTGTGCATAAATATGCAATTATCCTCGAAATGGGTTAAAAATGCAAATGCATAATGCAGATATGTAATTGCATGTTATCCGGTCTCATTTAATAATAATAACAAAGTCAATGATGTATTTAATTAATCAAACATTTACTAAGCACCGCAAGAAATAGGTAAAGACAAATTTTCAATTTTCACTTTTCCAAGATTGTTGTTAACCTATAGATTTCAATGTCGCTTATGATTTGAGCGGAAGTAATTATTCTACTTTAGCTAATTGCCTTACTAGCTTACCTTCGTGTTAACAGCCATATCCAGCACGTCTGTTGCCGCGGCGTTTTTACTCTGTTATGAATATCCACCACACCCACTCCTCGTATCATTGAATAGTAGATGACGAAAATAAATAGACTGGCAATTACACTGTTCAATCAAAACGCAACGTGATGTTTAGTCCTTGAATTCAATCTTCATCGATCTGTTAGTAGGAAGCAAATGCCTCTCCATGTTCAGTCTTACGTACCTATTCAGTCAAACGGGCTGTTACAAAAATTAAGTTTCGCTAAAGTGTACTTAAACTTTCTTTTACTATAAAGAATACTATACAGTCTGTGATAGCACGTCTTTTTTTTTAATTTCATCTCATCCTTTTGAATGATTATTATAACAGCCAATATAAGGAATACAGATTTGGCTTAGCTCAGAAAAGTCTTGAATAAATCGAGCACTCTACTTAAACAGGATGGCTGGAAATTGGCCGTAAATATTTTAACCAGTGGTCAAGTATACGCGGCTTAAAACCCCTATTCTATGAAGATTTTTTTCCAAATGTCTCCCACATAGAAATTTTCAAGAAATATTTTACAGGGGTTTTCAGGCGCGTATACCCGATCACTGGTTAAAACATTACGGTCAATTTCAGGCCACCCTGTATACTCGTACTAGTATATAATTTTTCTGTTCAAAAATAAGTGTGATGGTGTGACACAACGCGCGCGGCGTCAATGTATCAAAATCATATTTATGGCAGAATTTCTACAGCAAAGTCAATGAATTGACCAATCTCTACCGTATTATTTAGTCTTTTACCAATATTGCACAAACCAAACAGCGCGTTCTAATAACGAGTTCGTTATTTAAGAGATAATTTATCCGCTGATTTAAACACGCCTTTGCAGAATATCACTGGGTAGATTATGGTTAGTAATTATAGGTAGGTATGGTTCCCGGCAAATATCTTAGTAAGGCTATAACTTTTCTTAGAGGGAGTAAGTTTGCGCATTGCTTTTTCCAGGAAAAGCGATGCAAGAACTGCCCATCACAAAAACTCTTGCCTAGTTTGATGTCGACCATTAAGTATATTTAAAGAATATCTATCAAAATAAATGAACAAAATCATTTTTCATACCCTTTATGAAAACATTGAAAATATTTCAAGGCTTTTTGACCACAAAATTAAAACTTTTAATATTGTTTGTCTAAATTTAGGAGGAAAATTAGTCTTGGCAACCAAATATTTAAGGCTGATTAAAATTATATTCAAGGAAAATATACCTTGAATGTTTAATACGCCTTACTAATGACACTGAATTCTAAATAGGTCCACCGACTGGTTTGTTTGGTAAACATCCATACATTTTACGTTATATTCGTCACATCCTCACATCAGTCCTAGATGGAGGTGGTCGTAGTCGTCCATTGCTGGACCAGATAGACAATTATGCATCCCTCAAAGACCTTCAGTTGTTACGGTCGAAAGCGGCCCACATCCGCCTTGAACCTGTGATTTTACTAGCCCATGTACTCACCTCGTTGGTGGACATCCTATTCTACAAACAGCAGTTAAACAGTGACAGATCGTATACTTTAGTGGGTGATCGTACTTTTTCCAGCATTCTTGGTACGATGACGACAACTGGCACACGACAGCGACCTAGGGTTGTCGACTTGTATAATAAGATTTACGTTTAAAATTCTGTAACATTATGTTATCATAGAAAATTAAGCACTCTAATAAGGGGCACTACTGGCAACCCTGGCACTGCAGCAAAAATGTTGGAAAAAGTACGGTCACCGGTCACAACACTAGAAAGTTAATCTGTAATTGTCCCACTTGGCCCTTAATACGGTTAGATTTCGACACAAACTGCGGTATTAATATCTGGTTTGATGTTGTTCACCCTGTGTCAAGTTTGTAACCGCAAACTATGCGTTGTTACAGGTGGAGTAATTTTTATTATTTCGTAACATACTGGGTAAATGGTAGGTGAGTGGTTTGCGTCTTTGCTGGGTAGATAGTAGCTTTCTCTCAAGGCATAGCTTTTTCTGCTTTAGTTACCTACTAAATAGAATTCATGTCGACATTGGTGGCATAACTATTTATTAGTTATTTTCATAAAGTGATTTCTGACCAGCTATATGTAGAAGCTACCATTTTTAGTAAACGCCAAAGTGATTTTAAACGCGAGTTTTAAGGAGAAGTCGCACAAAGTTCTTCAGAGTATGTTCTTGTAAACATAATACCTACACTATTTTTTTCTCGATAGGGAAAAAAACAAATGGCACAGAAATACTAATTATGATTGCCAGGGCCGTTTTATCCATAAGGCAATGTAGGCTACTGCCTAGGGGCCCCGCCACGTTCAGGGGCCCTGTACTACAGAGAAAAAAATTGACCATGTATCTTAAAACTTAAAAAAATTTAATTTAAATGACTGACTTATATTAGGAAGTTAGAAAGACGGTAGGGGGGCCCCGAGACGAACATTGCCTAGGGGCCGCGACATGCATAAGACGGCCCTGATGATTGCGATATATGATTGAACCATGTGGCGTCGAGTTTAGGATAACACTTCTCCATTTACTCATTCCTTGGATGTCGTAAGAGGCGACAAGGATATAGGTTAAGGTAAGGTACATATGTATGTATGTACCAATAGCTCTTAATATGATTGTAAGAGTTTACGCTCGAGTCTTACTGGAAGGTAATCGATCGTCACTGTCTTTTGAACTATTATAATTAGTGTTGTACACATCATTTGTTATTCTACATATTTATGTGTAATTACGTAAAAAAGTTAGCTGCGGTAAGCCACTAAACCACAACTAGAACCAGTTATACAGGTTTATAATAAAATAATCTAGACTCGATTTGACTTTGATACTTGACTCTAAAAACATAAGAACTTTAGACGTGGATATCCTATGTCTTAAGTTTGTTATGGCCGCTTTTACTTTTATTTATAGGTAACACAAAGAAATTCATATCCGCTTTGCGTAAGGAATGATTTTTTATACTTAAAGTTCTAAAACAATAGGTACTTGAGCATCAGAATATTGGGTGAAATCAAAATGGTAATACAAAATAAGTGTTTTTTTTTACTGCAACATTGCATACAATATCGCATAGCATTAAATTTTTTATCACCAATTTGATTTCACTAACAGCTATTTCGAGCCACTTTTCATACAATAGCATACAAATTTACATAACGTCACACCTCTTTTACACAGGAGTAGACAGGGACTACTTTGTTCCACTTGCTACGATCCTGACGAACCTCTTTGCTTCATCCACATTCATTAATCTCCTCATACATCGAGCCATTTTTCTCTTCACAATAATTTTAAGTCAATAAACAGCGAAGTGTCAAACTTTATGGGGTTCAAGAATACCTACCAACATAAACATTAAACATTATATTTTATATCTTTACCATAGTTAGAAAAATTAATTGGGAAAACCCATAATGTTGAAGTTTTACCAAAGAGCTATGAAGGACAGGATACTTGAAGTGGGAAGAATCGACCGGATCCAAAACTCGGTGTTCCGTTCGAAAACCCGCACTAACGACATCGATGCAAAGATATTGGACTAGGTAGACAGCAGCCGAATGGCTACTGCACGTCGCCGCCCAGATGGAGATGGCACGACGACTCTGAAGTTTTCTCGTCGTGTGGAATGGAGAACATGGGGGGAAGGTCTCTTCCCAGCGCTGGGACATCAATACGTGATAAGTAGACATAAAAAATAATATCTTATATTCGAAATAGTATACATATCAGCAGTGAAAATTTGTGCCACAAATGAAATTATAATTTAGTATTTGCATTTTTTAATTCTTCACGTAATATGTAGCCTAAAAGTTGTTTATTTGTTAAGCCCCTTTTTATTTAAAATAGCATGTTTCACTTGCACGTCGCTATGCTCGCTAAATGCGTCGCTAATTTGGCGGCACACGAGCATTGCTTTTAATTTACTATAGGCACCAAGAAAATAAAAAAATGCAACTGTTACGAAAAAAATAGTAAAAAGTTTTTGAGACATAGTCATGGTTTTCTATATGGTTGAGAATAAAGATGTGATGTATATTTATGTACCTTAGTACTTTTCGAGACAGACTAATATTTTTTTAATAAATGTTTCACTTTAAGTTATGTTTATTGAAGGTCTTATACACTACATAATATTATTATAAAGTAAAAAAATATTAAAATATTTAAAGTTCAATTTAAAACAATGAGATACCTAAGCTCATCACAAGATTTGCTTTTTTGTAGGAGATTAATGTAGGTATGTTAGGTGTTTGTTTTGTAGTTTTTGTATTTTTTTTGAGACTGATTTAATTTTTAATTTTGTCTGCAAGGCACATTACGCTATTCGCCAATTTGGAAAAAATCAAGCATGTATCTTAACAATTCATGTCTCTGTGACCAATAATGTAATTATTATCTTTTTTAGGACACCCTGCAGGTATTATGAAAGAAATAACCAAAAGCCCCGCTGGCATCAACTAGTCTATACATAAATTGGGTGGTGTGGAAAATTAAAGAGATTAATTTATGTTACTTCTCTATTTTATATTTTTAATGGGCAAATTAAATTACAATCTTATTTTTTCGTTTCATTATTTGTTTCGGCGGTTTTATTAAGCTCACACGCATCAAGCTACAAAAACTTGTATCTAAACTGTTCGCCAAGGAGGAGTTCCATTATCGGAAGACGATAATTCGTTATATGAGGCACCAAACAGATGGACTGTCATGAACATTTACACTTACAAAATGTCGTTTACATGCCAGGATTGGCAATAAAGGTTTTGATCTATTTACTAGTAAAATCATATTTAAGTATTGATTATTTTTTATTAAAAAAACAATTACTTTGGAAGCACATACACCACTATCTCAAATTTGTCGATAATTTTGAATAGCACCTAAACATAGGTGAATAACTTAAGTAAGTCACCTGTTGTATGTAGATAGGTGTGTATAGTTTGCAATGAATGCCATAAAAATACGAACACAATTAATTCATATTGACAACCATTTACATCTTATCGTGACAGTCGGATCAATCATAAGTAGACAAGAATAATCAAACTTGCAAGATAAGCAAATAATAAGTTTGCAAACCATACGATATACTTATGTTTTTTTTTAAATAGAACATCTATTCGCATACATCACTCACACATACAACAGGTGACATATTTAATTTTTTCAGCTATAAGTATCTATCATTTGTACTTACAATATACACAATTATATAGTAAGTACAGAAGATTTATATTCTATAAATGAAACAGTGGTATTTTTGAAGTATGATTATGAAGTTGGATAAGCTAGAACCTATTATCTACAATGTAATATTTATTTCTATGTACAAAATATATAAATAAAACGAACGTGCAACCTTGCAATAAACCAAAAACATAAGTATCAATTGGACTAACTAAATGGCTAGTATTAAATTACACTTGTGACACTGTGGCTAAAACCGGTCGTGTATACAAAAAAAATGTACATCAAAACACAGTGACTTGAATGCAAGATTTTACCGTGCAAATAAAGTATTTAGGTACGACTAGGTATTTCAAAACTAATTTCTATAGATTTTTTCACCCCGGCACCGCTTTGAGCCTTTAAAATTAACAGCGGATTCCACCAAAATTTTGAACTCGCCTTTCCTTAACTGCAGTTTCTGGTATAAATTGATTTAATTTGGTTCTTACCAAGTTTTTTATTCATGTCTTAATAAAAGGAAAGCGCGAATGTTCACTGCATAAACTTGAAAGAGAAAGTTTAATTGATTCTGACTGATTGTCGTTATAATACTATGACCACCATCCGCGTTGCACGGCTGCAGCAGGGGGAAGTATTAGTGTTTCCGGGTCACAGACGCTATCCTTCACCGCTTCTAACGTATCTGCAAACATGATCCGGTAATTGTAATCGTCAGGGTCTAGCGGGCCCGCCTGGAACATTGGTAGTCTATTCGATATAACCCAAACGCTCTGTTGGTCTTCCTGGTCTACTTTTATGTCATTCGGAAATATTAAAGTCTCCCTGTTCATGGCTACAACACCCGACGTCTTTTTCTGATATGGTTTGCTCGTATCCCAACACCCGACACTGTCCCGGGTCACTAGACCGTAGAACATAACTCCGCGCCTGTCTATGGCTGAAGCGGATGAATGGCCCATCAGCCCTCTGCTCTCACCCGCAAGGTTAAATTCGGTTGCGCTGTTGTTGACTCGTGAGCTCTGACGCAGAACTGACGTCGACACAACGAACTCTCTGTAACTGGACATGGCGTGGAAATATAACAGCCTATCATCATTTCGGTCTACGGGCGTAAGGGCCAATCCAAATATTCCGTCAGTCCATTGAAAGTTGATCCCGTGGAGTGTGTAGTTAGAAGCCAGCGGATCTGGGTAGAACAGATGATGGCTGAACCTCCAGAATGATTCATCGCTTTCTCTAAAAACCAAGAGACCAAACCGCCATGTGTCTGCGATATATACGTGTAGATCTGAGCAGTCATCTACTCTTGTGTCAACGATCAAATTTGTAAAAAGTGAGTCTTGCAGTACATATTTATCTGGAATAGTGTAGCGAGCAATAAGTTTATCTGTATAGAGATCGAAAACTACTAAACTCGGTGGGCATATTTGCTTCGGATTATCCTGAGTATCTATTTGACCAGAATCTAATACCCACAGTCGTCCACATGGGTCAGCATTTATTCGAAAAACCGAAGTCAATCCGGTACAGTTCTGTTCTTCATCTGAAATGTAAACAAAGCATTCAATTTGTTAATTAATTTAGCTGTTACTGTTAGCCTTTATTTATTGAAAATATTAGAGAAATTATTGAATAAAAGGGATTTAGCAGTGATTGGAATATTACCTATATGGCTTAAGTTAGTTACGCAAGTTGACACAGATCAATAGGTTTGCAAAGACTCACTAAATGCCCTGTGGTACTTCCAGTCCGGGTATGGCCTGAGCAGAGGCGAGGGGTGCCCGCCAACCCGGGGCACCGTCGCCAGCGTGGCCGGCACCCCTCCGCGCCAGTTCGGAAATGTCACCCACACTCTGGATCCAAACACCTCTAGACCCAAAGGGAGGACATTCATTGGAATGTATTTACTGAAAATAGAAAAAAAACAACATACACATTCGTAGAACACAAATTGTAATAGGCCTCAAGCATGCACTTTGCAGAAAATCCGTAATTCTTCTTAATGGTGCATAGCATAATCACAACTGCATAAGTATAAGTAGACGGATACCAGCCAGCCGTAAAGTACCTATCGATCAGAAATGTCAATCTAAGAGCTTGCAAGTTAAGTTCGTGGATCCATTTATTTATTTGAATTTTATTTAGATTTATTAATTTTCAGAATTATTTTAGACTAGCGGTGCTCGCGACTTCGTTCGTCCGCGTGGAATAGTTATTTTGGGTAGCCTATGTCCTTTCTCAGGGTCTAAAGTTTGTCTGTGCCAAATTTCATCACAATCGGCTGAGAGGTTTAAGCGGGAAAGCGTAACAGACAGACAGACAGAGTTACTTTCGCATTTATAATATTAGTAGGGAAGTAGGGATATTTGATAGACTCAGACAAAATATAGACAAATAGTAATTGATTTGAGGAACACCGTGAGACGGGGATCCTTTCTTTACACATGATCCCTGATTTCGTTATAATGCGAGGATTCAGTTGGATGCGCGACAAAAATTTGTAACTCTTACGGACTAGGTACTAAGAGATACCACGTAACTCTATTACAAATAGCTTGGTATGGATTGTTGTCAAAAGGTCGTGGGTTCAAATCCCATCTGTTAAACAATTATTTCATGCAGTTTACATGACAAACTGAAAAAACCAGTATGTAGATATCGTCAGCTTCACATTAAGCTTATTCAAACTTTAAGCTATGCTTACCCAGTAGACAGAGCATGGTTCCGATGCATGGGCGAGGGGAACTCGAAGTCGACAAACTTCCACTTGTAGAGCGTGGAGAAGGGCGGCGTGTCGCCGTCAGCTGGGAGAGACTGCGGGCGCGCCACTCCCAACATGGCCAGCCATAGCATCAACCCGGTAGCGCGGGATCCATCTGGACATAAGTGTATTCATTGAAGGTACCATCGTTGGTCGTCGGGATTGTTGAGCCTACGTATGTTTGTAACTTGGTCGTGAAATACTAATCCAATAGCTAATATCTAGTCTGTCATATCGGTCATTGGTTACAACGTCTATATAGAGAACAGCAAGTGGCACAACAATCCCGGTTCACGAGGGTACGTTCGTACAATAGCTACGAAGGAGATCGTATGGTTTGGTTGGTAAAGTTCATCTTTTGTGGGAGAACCCCTCATACGGGGGCGTGCTGCTCCAAACTAGGTGAGATGAGTTATGCTATGCATGCACTTATGAGGCGTATTTTCCATACATTAAAAAATAAACATATATAACATATTCTCACGCCTGTATTCCCAAGAGGGGTAGGCAGAGCACATTAATTCAAAAAATCCAGTGCCACGTTTAGCAAATTCAGGGTAACCAGAAAGAGGTATTAAACAAATACTATGTGAATTAGCTCTTACATAAACCAGTGAGTTAAAAATGCGGCCGCATCTGCACATTTCATTAGTCTGAAGGTGAAAAATCAGTAGTAATTAATTACTTATGAAGTGAGTGTTTTGTAGGGATGTTTCCATAGCAGTTACGTTTTTTCTACAAAATTTTTGTGTAGTATTGAACATCCTCTACGTCTATTATTGTTTATGGAAGTTACGATAGTTAGAAGCACGAAAAAAAAATCGCTATTTTTTAGCTAAGGTCCCATTACCATTTCTATTCAAAGTCATGAGATCATTTGAGTGGAAAAAAGTCACAAAAATATTTGCAAATTTTGTTCTTTTCTTCTTGTGTTACCGCATGTATACAAAAATAGAAAGGAAAAATATTATGTATGGAAACATAACGTCAACCGACATTAGTAGGTAATCAAAAATATGACCCATGCCAGCCCCATGCGGATAGTTGGCCAAGTACTTATGCTGCGCCACTCATTTTGTGACGCTAATTTTGGGCTTAGTTACGTTTCTATGGATCCCTAGAAGGTGACACACCCAATTAAAATCCGTCAATTCTAAAATGAAAACTTCTTACGGACCACGTCATAAGTAGGTATTGGATTAAACATATTTTATGACTAGTAAGTAAGTCGATATTTTCAGCGAATGTAAACAAACCCACACAGGTATGTCAGTTATGTCAGTGCACTTTGTTTACTTTTGCAGGCAGACGTTATTTATAACTTACCAACTTGACTTGAAGAAAATGTAAACAATGTTAGCATTAAGGAGTTAAGGACATACATACTTAATCCTACTTGTTTTTGCTACTGCGTTTTTATTTCCTTTTTAATCTTTTAGTTTTAAGTATGTACCTATATGTGTTTAAAAATCATAGTTCCAAAAATGTTCCTTCCATAAAGCTATTAATTAGAATTTGTCATGCACATAAACAAAATGGATTCTTGGATAGTTCACAATCATGCACGAGATAGGAGAGCACATTTCGGGTTTATTTTTGTTCTACTACAAAATTGTACCTATGATGGTCTCGTACATACATTAGGGATGTCGTATGATTTTGATGGTGTTAATAGGTACTAATGAAGCCCAAATAGTAATTTTGATACCCAGTTCAAATTAATCCCGTCGTAAAAAACGTGTTCTCACTTCAAAACATTTCAAAGTTGGCCTTTTCCTATTACATAACTATGATTGTGGTGTTCAATAAAGAGCATTTTTAGAATTTTATTATCCTGAGCATTCGGGATTATATTTCAGTAAAACGTGAACTTTCGCAGTAAATTTTTGTTGCTCTTATTTAGGAGAAAATCTGTTATTCTTCTTAATGGTTTCCTGTCACGCCAATCTATACACTACTTGGCTGTAAAATAGTATTCGTTTATCATTGCAAAAATAAGTAAGAACTCTGTTAAATCTTTCATTTCACAGTCATTATGAGAATCGACCCTAGGTCACCTTTTAATAATCTTAAGGAGGTTCATCAAAAATGTAGAAAATTTAGATTTTCAACAGTATTATATCAATAGTTGAAATACACTTTCTACAATTAGAAACTGCTAATAAGTAAGTTATTAGTTTCGCTTTATGGTCAGCGATTTTATAGAGCTGTAAGAGTAAGCGCCTGCAGCTGCGTCTAGTAATTTGTTTACAAACTGCTATTTTATAGAACATTTATTATATACACGTAATAAAGCTTGTTACGTAGGTATAATCTTCAAGACATTTAACAGCAACATTTGATGATCACTTCAAAAAAAAATTAGACCGGAAAGTGCACTTCCAAATGGGGTTAATTTATCTTCAGATTTATTTGATTTTGTAAAATAAAATTTGCTTATAAAAACACTTTCACTCACCCGAAATCATCACGCACACAGAAATTAAAACACTTACAGATAAACGCACTGCGCCGTGCGTGTTATTAAAAGATTACCGATTTCGTGAATGAATATTACTCGGCACAAGTTAATTGTTTTGATGTAACACAAGCCTACGTTGCTTTCGTTGAAGAACAAAGCGCGATGTCAAAACAATATCGCTAATGAATCACGCACAGAATGATACAAATTTCATGTCAAGTTTTAAAATGTACATACATACATACATACACTCACATCTATGTTCCCAAAAGGGGTAGGCAGAGCACACGAAACGTGACATTAGACAAAACCATGATTATGACTATTTCACGCTTCGCAGCCACTTCTAGCTTAATATTAGGTTTGAAAACAGATGGGAAAGCTAATATAATACGAACCGTAAGATAACAGTCATATTCCAGGAGAAAAAAAACCTTTTTTGGAATCCGACTCTTTTTCATAGTCTCTTTAAATTAAAATATACAATAGCGCCATCTCTCGACACTTGTTGTAACTTGGAAAATTCTGGATGGCGACTTGGGGGCTCAAAGATGGTGGGGCGGTAACCTACCTCCAAAGAAAATAAAGTGAACCAATGCCACAGAATAGATATTCCGTACAGAAGCCCCACTCTCAAATTTGTTTAGGCGTTAAAATATTGCTATCTCTTTCTACCGTTACCTGTTTGCCGTAGACCTTTCAAGAGGTCTCGCCGGCGGAGCGTACCAAAACTGCTGAGTGCATCTCCCCTGCCATTGCATCGAGATCATTGAGAAAATCCAGATGATTCGGTTGAGTGTTCGGAGATACGCAGAGCGTGGGTACGGATTATGGATTACCTAGGTCGCGGGTTCAAATACCTCTTGACCATTTTTTTGTCCATTGCCATTGTGCGTTGATTTGCATATCGAGCGATTAAAATAATTGCAAAAATAATTATTATACGTAATTTTAATTATTTATTTTAATTATTACTAAAGTAATTTCAAAAATAATTATTATCTGTAATTACTATTATTTATTTTAATTATTATATTATGTGGAATACTTTAATTAAAATAATGGGTTTTGATACTTATTTAGTTCACGGTTGAACGGTGAAACGGAAAATGCGCTTGCGCTTCGCCGACAGCCCGTAGATTAACGAAGTAATTAGAATCGGTAGCAGCACTTTCTACAGATCCTGACCACATAATAACACCTTCGTGATATTTAATCTGAAATTACTCCGTGTAAATTACCTAAGTAGTGCATCTCTATGATACTACTCGTGCACTGTCGATTTGAATTTTGAGTTTTTGTATTCAACGAACTAGGCAGACTAGGGTTAGGCAGGTGCCTAATGTATTCAGAATCCTATTCTGAATACTTCTCTCGCTTCACTCACATTCATCATTCTCGTCATACACGCTCGACGGTTTCGGGTACTCCTAATTTGGCCACTCTTTAGTACATTGCCGATCTGCACGTCTAGTGTGTTCAAACTGAGATAGCGCCGCCAGCGGAACATTTATCGTTATCGACTGCATCATCGTTTTCAATACACTAGACGCTCTGGCCAATATACGTTCTTCGAAGGCGCCCTCGACCGATTTGCCCTAACTCACTTCCTTTGTAAATTTGCACACAGTCTTGCTTCATCCATTCTCTCCACGTGTCCAAACCAACGCAACATACCTTTCTATATCCTTGTTATAATAAAATTATTATAATACTCTCTTTCAGACAACACTTCTCTCTAATCAAAATATGTTTAAGCATAAGTTATAGAGCATAAAAAGAGCTACAAAAAACTTGACAGAATTATCGTATCTCGTCGGATAGCCGAGTTATTGTCGAAAAACCAATCTTAACCTTTTTTTTAAGATGGCGGAAAACCCACATAGGAAATCTTGGTCGACGATTTCAAGTTAAGCTTTTTTTGGGCATTCTCTACGTCATATCAAAAATTCAGCTTTCTCGGTTCATTTGCATTTCTTTGTCGTTAATTCCTACATTTCCTACGTAATGAGTAATGACAGTATTATTAGTGTGTGACACGCTTAAGTAACTTTGATACCAATTTATATCATTGTCATTGATTTTTTTTGGTTTCTTTGATCTATCCAGATTAAAATTTAAAAAAGTGTTTGCAGTAACTCTTTTATACTTATCACGAGGCAAAAAGATTAGATATACAGGGTGTTAAAAAATCCGTAACAAAATTAATTCTTGATACTCAGAATCACTTACACAACACAATCCTTATCCTTACTAATATTGTTTGTTTGTTCCGCTTTCACGCCGTAACTACTGAACCGTTTGCTTTGAAATTTTTCAGACGTAAAGATAGAAGTCCGGATTAAATAATAGGGTACTTTTTATCCCGGAAAAAATTGTTGTTCCCGAGGGAATGTTCGCTTTATACCGCAATATAACCGAATTCCACGCGGGCGAAGCCGCGGGCGGAAAGCTAGTAGTAAAATAAAATAAACATTTTTTTTTGCATCTTTTTTCACCGGGAAAATCCCAAAAAGTTATAGAATGTGCGCATACTACAAACGAAGTAATTAGAATCGGTAGCAGCACTTTCTAGAGATCCTTACCACATAATAACACCTTCGTGATATTTGATCCGACTTTATACCGTGCGAATTACCTAAGTAGCGAATCTCTATGGTCGACTACTCGTGCACTGTCGATTTGAATTTAGAGTTTTTGTATTCAACGAACCAAGCTTGACTAGGTTTTTCTAATTTACATTATTGTTGATTTTTTTTGGATACTCTTTGATCAGTTTAGACTAAAATTTAAAGAAGGGTTTGAAACACATGAAAAACAGGACGAGAAACTCCAAAAAGTCTTGGCTAAGTTAGATACAGTCGAAACAATTTTTTTCTGATCCACAATAAATATAACAAAGATTTATGTTGAAAATTATCGGATAAAAGCTGCTGCTGCCAAACGCGAACTGCGCGCCTCGCATTTGGCAGCAGCAGCTGCCGCGGCTCCTAGATGAAGGGCTACGAATTAGTCCGAAACATGTCGAGCTAAACTCGATTTATTAAACGTGAGTTATCCGATGATTTTCAACATGAGTGAGTCTCACGGTAGCTTAATGTATTATATAACAAAGATTTACTTTGCTGAGCAATACTTACAATGTCATTGACGTTCACTGTGAATAAGTCCTATGGTGGGTCAGGAATCAATAGGTTCGATAATACAGATACGGGCAGCACGCGCCAGACGGCACGCTCGCGGTATAGGTTACCGTCATTATCAGACGTCTCTAGTTAAACAGTGACAGGTGCGGTACTTAAACACTGTGGTGCCGGGTTTAGAATATCACTTCTCCTTTTCATCCGTGGATTTCGTAAGAGGCGACTAAGGATAAATAGGTTTAATAGCTCTTGAATTCTAGAAATATGCTAGAAGTGGCTGCAAAACTTAAAAACAGTAATGGTTTGGACTGTGTAACTTTTGGGATGCTCTGCCTACCACTTGGGAATACAGGCGTGCTGTATGTATGTATGTAGGTATAGTCTATCTCGCGCGCATCTCCACTCGCGCCTCGTGCTAATCCGGCTGATGACTATCTTAAATGAAAGCTGAAACCTTCGCGTTAAAACTCGACTCGGTCTTGACCTGCGCCGATTAATTTTTTGTCACTTTGTTTGTTTTGGACAATGGCCGGTGTCCGATGGCCGCAATGGCAATGGCCCTAGCCAGAAGAGATCGGTTGTCCACGCGCCGCCCGCACTCACGTAACGCTGAACGGATCGATTTAAAATACCCACAAATGTAGTCTAGCTTCATTGCTTTCGTGGTTACGTTTCCGTTAAATTACGCCTATTGTTTGCGTACGGTGCCTGCGCCATTACTATGAGTTTATAGTGACCGTACTCACTAGCAATGGCGTAAGTTATTTGTATGAAATTTTATCTTCTCATGTTACCGCTAATGGCGCTGTTAAAATTCTCCCCGTGTGGTGCCGGGTTAGAATTTAGAATAGCACCTCCCCCTTTCTTCCCGTGGGTGACGTCAGAGTCGACTCTGGGAAAGGGCTAACCTTTAGTCATTAGTGTATTGTGGGCGATGGGCTAGCAATATGACACTGCAATATCACGTTTAACCATCTGGTTACCCTGAAATTGCTGAACTGGATTTATTGAATTTGTGTGCTCTGCCTACCCCTCTTGGGAATACAGGCGTGAGAATATGTATGTATGTAAGTATGTATGTAAAATTCTCCATACAAATTTTTCACGCCGCCGCTCGAGAGTAGTCACTGTAAACTTATTCTAATGCATACATACATCACGCTTGTATTCCCAAATGGGGTAGGCAGAGCATATGAAACTCAACGTAAATAAAACCATATCCGTGGCCACTTCTAGCATATTTTTTTAGGTTTTAAGTTGGCAGGTATAATTGTGACCAATTGCTAGTCTATCACCTAAACTAAAATATACCTTAACCTACTTCCTTAGCCGCCTCTTACGACATCCCCGGAAGAAATGGAGAAATGTAATTCTAAATCCACACCACATGGTAAAGAAATGCACTTATAGTCTGGCACTGTAATCAAGTAGGTACCTTTCACAGATATTTGTAATGATGTGCTCGAAACCAATAAATTTAAAGCGTGTCAAGATATCTGTATCTGAACGGATATCTGTCAATAGTGTCAATATTACACAGCGCAGATTACTTATATTTTACCGTCAAGTCTGTTGGGATCGATACATGGAAAGATGGCATTTATACGCAGATGAAATATTTATCGTGTCTATTTAGTATGTGACACGGTTAAGCCTCGTAAAGAAGATATCTTCTAAACTATAAGCGGATATTTTTTATCACTGTTTAATTTAAAAGCTTTAGCATTTCCATAATCTATACTATCTACACTAATATTATAAAGAGGAAAACTTTGTTTGTTTGTTTGTTTGGTTGTAATGAATAGGCTCAAAAAGTACTGGACCGTTTTTTTAAATTCTTTCACCATTCGAAAGCTACATTATCCAGGAGTAACATAGGCTAAATTTTATTTTGACAAAAAATAGGGTTCCGCAAAATATTTGGGTTTAAAGAGGAAAACTTTGTTTGTTTGTTTGGTTGCAATTAATAGCCTCAAATTCCGAGATCTCTTATATGTTACCACGAATTTAACGCGAGCGTAGCCGCGGGCAAAAGCTAGTAACACAATAAAACTTTAAAAGTTCGATAAGCAAAAAAAGGGTTCATTGTCCGCCGTTGGTGATATCCGGCAACTACTGAAACGATGGACTTTGCATATTTTTTTAATTTTGTTATTATTTTAGCAATGCAAATCTACAGGGTGACACATAAGACGTAATACAAAACCATTTATTTATAGAAGTTACCTTAATACTTAAAGATCCCACTATGTCCCGTACTGTTAAACTAATTGGAAGTATCGTTTTTAATTTTTTTAATTATTCCTGTTATTTTCTGCTCCTCATGGTTACCCTAACATAACTTGTTAAGTGTAAAAAGTTTGAAATCAGTTTCATAGTAAATACTCTTTTATCTTGGCCGGTAATTGATGAATAAAAACATTCTGACACGGTGACGTTACTTGTCATAACAAACACATCTCAAATTGCTTTCTAGTTTTTATGAGTTTCTCTCCCAAAAAATGTATCGAATTGAATAAGTTCAAGTTTAGTGTTATGCTACGATGTCTTCTGCCTCTCCGTACACCCATATTGAGCTGTCGGACATGGTGGCACTTTATTTTAGGTCATCGATCACGGTGCAAACACTAACCCTGTTTCACCTAAGATACCCCGAGTCTCCAACTCCAACCCGGCTGTTATAAACTCTACAGTCCAAAATTTGAGGAGGTTTTGGTTAATTTAGAGTTTCAGTACATGCTCAAAGTAGAGAAAACTACGATATTCAGACGCTATCAGAACGAGAGTACTCAGGTATTTGCAACGTTACCCAGAAGCCAGCACTAGAAAAGCGGCATCACGATTTGGGACAACTCTATTTGGCGTCTGCTAAACACCAAAGGATTTCATCACTTTCATTTCTAAAGGGTGCTCGACATCGTTTTAGCAGATACCCCAGAAGGGTGCAATTTTGCCAGTGGTTGCTATCAAACCTACACCAGAACATTTTGTGGACAGATGAAGCCACTTTTAGCAGGCTAGGTTTGTTAAAATAAATATCCTTAACGAGCATTGGTAGTCCGACGTAAATCCTCATCTACTGAGATTATTTTCAAACTCGCTTTTCGTTAAATGTTTGGGCGGGAATCCTCAACGATTGTGTCATGGAGCCATATTTTATTACCCTAAACTGAACTAAGTACGAAGACTTGCTAAGAAATGTACTACCAACTCTACTGCAAGAAATTCCACATCATAAAATAGAAAACTTGTATTTTCAACAAAACGGGGCTCCAGCTCACAGAACTCCGTGAAAAAATAATACAATCTTTCGATGCCGTCAAAGCCAACGAGTTTGTACTCGGTAGACTGAAGTCGAATCTAAGACGACGTGCAGACTTGTGTTGCCGAGAGGGTGGTGATCATGATCACATCGAGCTGATCGAGCACCTGTTTACATACATTTAAGAACTTTACACGATTTTATTATGCAGTTTAAAAATAAATTTAAAAACAACTCAACTTGGCTTATTATTCAAATTAATGCACTATTACAAATTGATGAAAGCGCCTAGTATCGCAATTATTATTACCTGACACTGAGTGCAGAGATAAAATAATTTTACAAGTTCATTTGACAGCTAATTACTTGCTGTAGGGTGTCCATAATTCAAGATTTAAATTATTATTTTTGTTAGAAATTTAACAAAAGTTAAGCAAGGCCAATCTTAATGATTCACTAATTGCATTACATTAGTTTTCAACAACTAAGTCGGATAAGTTTGTTTTGTATTACGTCTTATGTGTCACCCTGTATATTTGAAAACTGTTTTCATTTTCACTACTGGTGACCCATACAAAGTGTCCAATGCAACGTACAGCCACGCACATCGTGGAAATATACTTTTTAAACCCAGTAAAAAAATACTTAATGTTTCAATTCTGTTGAACATAGTATTGTTTTTGTGTAATTTGTTTTATGTTTGATTTTCATTTTAACTAGTAAGAGAAAAAGTAGGCGAGGATACCAAATGGACGAATAACTTGTTTGGTACCATGAATAAGACATAAATCGACAGTAAATAGAAAAGCAAAAGCACTAATTAGTGGCAAAAACTTAGCTTTGCGTACGATTAATATCACATTTTTAGCAAAAAGATAAGGTACGGCAAGGATATACAAACGTCTGTTTCAATTAGGATTCGAAAATAGGGTAAACGTAATAATTTACCAAGTCAGATATATGTGCTTTCAGAATTGAGGCTCAGGTTTCATAAGCAAGCTCTCTAACTAGGTACTATTCAATCACCAAAATATGTACAGTAGGTAAAAAATATAATATAACATTCATATTATAATATGTTGAAAAACAAGAAGACCGCCAAGGCATTGTAGTGTTTCCTCGTTGTATCGCAATCCTAATGCATTGAGCGAGAAAAGCTCTTTGGTCCCCGGTTGTATCAAAACAGCCAAACGCTTGCAGCTCTCTTGAATAAGGTTGAGAGCACTGGGGCTTCACGAACCAAAGGTCTCGACCACGGACGCTATAAGAAGGTATTCACGACCGAGACCTCTACACACATACATACGTACATATTCTCACGCCTGTAGCTATTCCCAAGAGGGGTAGGCAGAGCACCTGAATTCAAAAATCTAGTGCCACGTTTAGCAATTTCAGGGTAACCAGAGGGTTAAACTTGATAATGCACTGACAGGTTGCTGGCCCATCGCCCACCACACACTAACCCTTTCCCAGAGTCGACTCTTACAACACCCACGGGAAGAAAGGGCCTCCGTGCTATTCTAACCCGGCACCACACGGGAAAGACCTCTTTATGTTTTGTTACGTCATATTAGGTATTAGAGTTAAACCTCCTTTTCCGACTACAAAGAAACTAGTAGCACTTACCATTTATCTGTTTGACTGCAGATCCAAATCCATTTTCACCGGCTTCTGGCACATCCTGAGTGTCACGTAATTGGTTTGTATCACTGTTACCAAAAGTGCTCACTTCCCACGGGTTCGACCCATGTTCAAACTCATTGAACCGTTCATTTACTTTATTGTATTGACTAGAGATGTCCGCATAGATCATAGATGGCGGCGACCATTGTATGAACCACTGATGTGAAACCGCCATTGCTTAGGTACGAAGTTAACAGGTAGCATAGATCACTTGCGACGTTACGACTACAGCGACGGCAAACTTACGACGGCACTATGATTGTCTACGGTACGGTACCTACGCGTGTGCGCAGGAACTGTTGCAAAGTCACTCTGCGGGTGAACAGCGAATGCAAGCGCAGGCGCTGCTTCAAGAACCGCTCTGCCCCTCTAGAAAGCGCATCCACGAACTTTTATAATAAATGATGCAGCTCCTGACAGGCACTTAGCTTTTGATAGGCGTACATCACAATATAATTGCAGAAAAAAATGCTTAGAGTTACCTAACGATTACCCAACGAGTAAGCCCACTAAACTCATCATTAATTGACATGGCAGTGATCGCCGATTGGTGCATCGATAGGATAACATTAATTATACTTGAGAATTAACGTTTCTATATTTTGAAATAAGTTTTTATGACCATTTTCTTAACAAGTGCTTGCCTTGAGTGAAGACTTAACGACTTACGTCCTCAAGCAAATTTTATTTACTTTAATTAAGGATAAATACTTTTCATATCCGTTAGATTTTCTAATGGTCCCCATTTTAAGCGTTGCTGTCAGTATAAGGTGATTAGATAATTTTAATTAATATACTTACAAGTACTTAGCTCAAATACACACTTCCTATTAGTTAGCAAATTCTATAAAATTATGTAAGTACCTAAGTATAATGCGTAGGTAACATACAGTAGCAAAAAAACCTGTTTTTACTTGATATCTAAAAATCGAATAAGTTTTCTTATTCGCAACCAAAATACCTCGGCAATCGTGACAATACCGCAGAGTGCGTGAAAATTTTGGAAATCGTAAGTCCCATAAACAGGCCTAATGGAAGCTTAATTATCAATTTGATTACGCAATTCACAATAAGACTAAACGGCTACATTTGCGGCACGGACCATAACAATAACAGCAATATCACCAAATGTAAAACGTAACTATGTTGAAACTTTCACTCGGTATTTGAAAACCGTATCAATACATTAAAATAAGAGTTGTAAAGTGTTTACTCACAATTCGTCAGGTTTTTACAACTAGGTCACCAATTTGTAGAACTGTTCGATTATGAACTACCCAATCAGTGATCCCCGAGTGGCCTGTACGGGCAAACTTTAACGATCTCGATTTCTTTGGGCTGTTCAACTCAGTACTACACAACATGTTTGCCAAATACATCGCTATTTTAGTGACACTCAAAGTGGCTTCTGCTATCTACCCATATTTTGACACACAGGACTTTATTTACAATGTGCCTAAAGTGTATAGAATTTCGATTACTTTAGACAAAATGTTGGACTATTATGAGAAGAAACTGTCGAAGGATCCAGAATGGTTCATTGCTGTGGGTATGGCACGAGGTAAGATTACTTGCTATGATGTCGTCTATGTAGTCAGTAATGTATGTACCTTTAAGTAAACACATCAATAGCGGCTGGGTCCGTGAATATACAGGACGACGCAGAAATAGTGATACAAGAATTATGAAAATATGATTCAATATCTTTCATTTACCTCATTTGACTTGGAATGTCTACCAAGCTATAAAGATAAAAAACATAATTTGTGTCACGACTTGTATCACCCCGTGTACCGCTTGACTCTGTAGTGCTGTAGTGTCTGTAGACGTGTGAGCCCTTAAGAGCGTGCAAACAAAGTTCGGTGATTTTGATGTTTTTCAAATGCTTTAGAAAGCTATAAATCCTTAAGTTTTTAAAGAAAAACTACTGTAACATATAAATAAACTCTTTTTCTAGGGATTAACGGAAAGAAATATTTTATTAGCAACACAGATTTCTTTTACTTAGCCAATTTGTTGAAGGGTTTTCACAAAAATACGCGTCAGAGCTGTCTTTCACTTGAAAATTTTCCATTAAAATTTACCATAAACGATATAAACTTGTTATTATCTGATAGACAATATAGTCTACTGGGGATTAACGGATTAACATGAATCAAATTATTGGTTTTTATTATTCAAATATCATTTTACATAATTTGAAAGTTGAACCATTACTTTATTTTTTTTCTCATTGATTTTAATGTAATTACAAATGAAACAATTTTATTGTAAATTTACAGAATATGTTTAGTCTAACCATATTTTTTTCATGGCTAAATATGAGTTAATTTACATTTCACGATTTTTTAAACATTGGTCCAAAACCACTAAGGTCAGGTGGGGGGAAGAGAAACGCAGAGATAAGAGGGCTCTACAGACCATAATCACTCATAACTCTACGAGTTATGGTCTGTGGTGCCTCTTACCCCTGCCCTGCCCCTGAATTTCTCTTCCCCCACCTGATCTTATATTACGTACGTAAAAAATGTGTGCGCCCTCTTAATAACTTAGGTACTACAAAAATTTCTGATTTTTGATCTACTAATTTAATTTTTATCAGAGTAATAGATGATTTTGTAACCAGCAGAGCTCGAAAAAAAAAACCATGAATATGTTCTAAAATAAAGTTAATTAATTCAGGTCAGCTAGAGTACACTATCAATGAACTAGACAAGTCAGTACCTCCTAAACTGAAGGAGAATCTGCAGAATATAACCAGACGGATGGACCGCATTCGCAACAACACCGACCTGAGCTCGCTGGTCTACCGCAGCAAGGATTACGAATATGGTAAGTTTTAAAAATACCAAAACACTCATTAGGTAGGGTCAATGCCAAGAGCTAGTCAGTTTTACATAAAAAGGCCACTACTTTAAAAACGGAACTCACGTGTGCAAAGATACCATTAACTTTAAAAGTGAAACATTTAATCTCAATTCATGAACAAGCATTCATACCTACTTACTAGAATTAAAATGTAACCAGTTAATTAATCCAACAAATTCAGTGCCAGTCTAGTACTCGTAACATATGCTAATAAATAAGAGACCTTGTTTTTTTGGTTTAGATTTTGCGTGGCATTGTGAAACGCGCTTAGGAGTACTGCACGTCCGTTTGCCCAACATTCAACATACTAAACTTGTAACGTGGTCGTGCGCGCACTTTAAATAGGGTAACTGCTGATAACGACCTGTACGATATAAAGGAAACGGGGTTGTTATAGACAGGCGCTCAGGGCTGCAGAATGAGCGCAGCCAGGATTTATCAAAAGGCAAAAGTTACCTAAGTGTTCATCAGTCGAAGAAATGGACTAATGACAAACCATACCTACCTAACATGCAACGTTTTCGCTCCTCGTAAACATAAAAAAAAAGTTTTTTTCTTTCCATCAATAAATTGACTAAGAGAAAATAAGGTATATTTTAGAGTGACATGTTGCAGGTATAAGTACCTGCCAACGTAAAACCTAAAAATAATGCTACTTAGAAAGTGGCTACGAACGTGAAATAGTCATGTTTTTATCTCTGTAGCGTTTCGTGTGTTCTGCTTACCCCGTGTGGCGTGATGTATGTATGTAATAAGCTCAAGTGGTGTGTTCAGTGGTTATTAAAAAAATAAAAAAATTACCTAGGCGTCGTGATATTCATACAAAAGTCGTTATCAATTAACTTTTAATTGCTCTGTCTGTCGACTAGTCAAGCGTCGGTCCACGTCATTCAACGCCTTATATTTCCCTAAATTCATCATCATCATCGTCGTTTCAGCCATAAGACGTCCACTGCTGCATAAGTACCTATTGGAACCAACCTGCATCCAGCGTTTCCCTAAATTAAATTGATTGAAATTCAACGCCAACCGTATCTCCACTGAATTCGCGCTTACGAAATTCTACATAACTTTCAGTGCCAATTTATAACATGCCAATCAACGCCGCGCAATTGAGTCCAGCAACAATTACGCATGTAATCTTTTCTTATCTTATGCCTAGTATCAGATTTTTATGTAATTCTAGAATTAATGGCGTAGCACAAATTATGTCGGCTATTTTGTAGGTAAGGTTATGAATGCAATCACGAGATGTTGCGATGTGGTTCATAAATTGCCTGGAATAAATTGCCAACAACGGTGTATATTTTTTGGCATACCGTCAATTTTATTCTTTGGGTAGCTTTTGTTAATGCTTCGAGCACCTAGAGATTCCGCGACACAACCCAAATCTATGCATATTGAAATAACGGACCAAAAAAATTGTGATCATTACATCGATGCCCATTACTTGCTACCTTATTGGATGATCAGCGAATCTATTTAATTTATTGTCCTCGTGTCGTGTCGTAAGTCGTGACTGACTAGGTTTTAAAACAAGATCTACGTCTCAGCAAACCGTGGGTGATGAAATAAAGCAAATCGAGCACATGTGACTTGTCTAAATAGGTCAAACAGCAATGTATTATTAAATGTCTATCGATGCAAGTAATTAATTATAGGTACAGCCTTCAAAAATTGAAAGTTACAAAATGCTAATAAAATGTAACACTTTTGCAAAGTCTAGTTGTGGCAAGGCCATATCTTTTTGGAATATTGTACAGTCACCAGCACCAATATCTGACACAATAAGGCTGCATAAATATCTGGTACGACTCTATTACTAGGGGCAGTAGGATGTGTCAGACATTTTGCCCGCTCCCCTGTGGCAAACTTGCTGGCGACTGTACCTGCCTAATGTAATATATCAAATCTACATTTGCTTTTCAATTAGCTCTTGATGCAATGAAATTATAGCTTTAGTAAAATTCCTTTTGTATTTAAAATCCATTGCTGTTTAATTGTAAGAGGAATTCTTTTTCAACTACATACTTACTTTTACTTATTTAATAAATAAGCATTGAATTTTTTGTCACAGTGGCCAAAGCCATATTTGAAAACATGGATGTGCTGGCGACTGTTCTGGAGCCAATTACACTTGGCACGTTGGGCACTCAGAAACCATATCGATTCGACTTTGAGCAGTACGTCCAGGAAGCTAGAACTAAAATGCCTGGGAGGAAAGCTGCAGGTAATTTTCTAAGTGTAATAGTACCTACTCTAATAAATAATAATACGAAACGCCTACAGGCTTCTATTTGTAACAATCCTAACGACAAGACTTAACAAGAGCAATGAGGTCAAAGTCTATGGTGGAACACGCCTGCGTAGAAAATGCTCATCGTTCATCCTTATATTTTATTAATATACCTACTAAAAGTACTCAGGGGTTTGAGAACATAGACGAAGAAAGCAGTTAATTTCATTCTTACATCGTTTCATAAGTAGACCATAATAATGAAACAATGATGTTTATTCTCGAGTCTTGGATGTTTCCCTATTCGTATAAATAAGTTTATATGTTGTCTAGTACCCAAAGCACTGGCATTCAATTGTCTATTTTGGGACTAGGTGATTGGGGTAAATTGTCTTAAAAACACTCGAATTGTAAATTGAATGACCGGAGCGTTTCAACCACCCTTGTTAAGTTACGAAAATTCTGTAACTTTGTCAACAAAAAGAAATTGAATATGTCTCTGTTTTGCGATAGGTGTTTGGTTTACGTAGAAACGTTTGCCAAATTTCGTTATAACTATAAAGATGCTGGGGTTTAAGTACTCTACTTTTTTTTTTTTTAATTACAGACGCTTGTACGATGCAACTTCTGATATCAGCAATGGAGACACAGACGACGCAAGCAGAAGGAACGTGTGAACTGACGCCTGAATGTAGCCAGCAGTTGATGAAAGGGTCTGGCCTAGCTTTCCAGCAGACCAGCCGACTCCGTGCGGCAACACTAGCTCGCCTCTTTGACTGCATGGAGGGAATCGACCTTTCCGCACACATATACAAAATGTGTATACAAATATACAAGGAAACGAAGTCACTTGAAGCTTGGGATCATCCTGCGGGAACGAAAACTATATTTATGCAGCAAAGTTAGTCCATTGCTGAGGTTATTTTATTTAAATAGATTCTCTGTGTCTATAATGGCACTGGTATTATTGAAATCCCTCATATACTTTATGGAGTCATCTACTTTCATAAATTGTTTTTGCCCGTGAATTTTTGATTTCTGCCATTTTGGTGACGTAATCGGATAACAAGATTTTTGTGGAACTAAAATTGCCAAACTTGATTATTAGTTAACTTTTTCCCAAATTTTTCGTAAATGAGTTCTTATTTTACTACACAAAATATTGTACTTGGGACAGCCAGTCCGAGGAAGTGCGGGAACCTAGAGAACTTCATGTCAACGCTTCTTTGATACGATATTCTTATTGCAGTTTTGTATTGCGCATCGCAAGGCTACGGTGAATTTATCAAGCCTCGATGGATGAACAAGATCATGGCTTGGCAGGAGCCTAAGGGTTGCTACGCTGACGACCGGCAGCCCTTCTTGAGATTGACAGGCTTCGTAGGACCTGCCGCAGCACCGCCACCAAAAGAGCGAGCGGTAATCTTCAAACTTTAGCTCAATCTTGACTATTAACTCACACCAATCTAGGTTAAAATTAACTGTCGATGTTAAGGTGCAAAATACGTCAAGTAAATTACCTATGTAAGGGTTGATTCAACTAAATGAGGATAAATATTGTACTGGCGAGTAAATATACGCTAGTGTGGCTTGTTTCTCTATCCTTTTGTGTGCTTTGCCTTTCCCATTTAGGAATACAGGCGTGATGTATCTATGTATCATGTACCATTAACCGATTTCCGATAAATCGATTTGTACCTACGCGGTATTCTATATGACATCATGTTTTAGAGGTATAGGGATGGTTTCAGCAAATTTAGACATTAGTTATACCTAGGACCATGAAATTATATTTTGTTTCTTCTGCCCCTCCTAGGAGGAATACCGAGTGAAGAAGGCAGCAGAGTCAGAAGGAGGGTCCTGCAACTCACTGGCATCCGCAATGGCCCTCGGCTCCATGGTCATATACGTCCGCGCGTTGCTGGAAACCGATCAAGCATTCCAGTATGATGTACTGGTTTAATCACCAGAATTATTTGTATTTCATATATGTGTTTTAGTTCTTGTATTGCGTAATAGTTAACTTTCGATAAAATATATCCTAAAATTATCAATTAAAAACCTGTTTTATTGATACCAACTGGGAGTAGAGCAGTACAGGAAAAACTCCCTCGGAGGCAGGGACATTCATATCAGACTGTTCGTGTTTATACCTGACTTTCTCTGGTTGTTCATGGCTATTTGGATCTATTGTGGAACACACTATACATATAAGAGTCGATGCGATCGTGCCTAAGGTCAAAACAGGCATGGTATTACATTATAAGAGTATACCCATAACCCATATGTTACATTTATAATATTTAAGAGGCAATATGCCGGTCGAAGGAATTGAAAAATAGGTATTTGCTAAATCTATTGCTGTCGCGCCGTGACCTGCCCAGACGACGTCGAGTGCGATAAGAACAACTACAGCTCAGACCGAAAATACCTATGAAAATTATTCAAAAACAACGTTTCGTAGTCCCCTGATTTCTTCTCCAAAACTTAACCGATTAAATATGTTTTTTCATTAAATGTTTAAGAAATGCCATAACTGTGTTTCTATGTTCTTATAATTTGATATAATTGTGCTAAAATTGGTTTCTAGAGGTTTAAACACAACGGAAAAAACTTGCCAATTTTTCATGTTTTTGAAGGTTAATATTTCCTTTAATAATTCAATAAAGAAAAAAAGGAAAACATAGGAACATGCTAATATATCATTAGATTGTTGATGTAAAAAATCATTGTTCTACGGGTAATATCCAGCGAGGAATCAGGGGACTACGTTTCCATACAAAATGTGACCGCTCCATTTCCTCTTAACCCACAGTTTCCACTTTCCAAAACTTTTGAACCTAGGTATTTGATCGAACCTTTGTAATGAGCCTGATGTAATAATTTCGAATGGCATTTTGTGTCATTTTTATGACTTAAATCTGTCGGAGTTTGTCAACCCACGATGCAAAACTCAAAGCAATTTTCTCTCCTGTGCATTTAAAATTAAATATATTTTAATATATTGTGAGGAAAAATGTTTCGTGTGTTTTTAAGACAAATGTGCAGCGCTACAGGAACATCAAAAAAACCGCCCATATCAGTGTTTGGTAAGATATGTGAAAATATCGATTCGGTTACGTATAATAAACAACAGTAAGTAATTTAATCTTACGCCAATCGCTTTTCTCTTATTTTAGGTTTAGAAGGACGGTATGTCACTGCGTTGTACAGTGCTGCCAGTCAGAAAAATGAACTGGAAGAAGTGGACAAACATTTGCGAAGCTTACAAAAAGAGCTTCTCAAGCCCAAAATTGTGGACTTCATTGAATCGAGCATGGTTTCTTCTGCCGAGAAATCTAAGCTCCTAATAGACGTCGCCAAGCAAGCCGGTCAGTACACATTGCTGTGATTGTCTTGTTAGGCGTTGATTAGTGATTACTTATAGTTTAATTTTTGATGGTGTTGTAGGTATGCCTGAAACTGCAGCAAACTTTTTAGGAGTAGTGGCGGAAAATGGACGACTAAAAAAATTACGGCGAATGATAAACATGTTCAACGCTGTCATGGTAGCTCACAAAAATATGGCGCTTTGCGAGGTTATCACCGCGAAACCGCTGGATGAAGGAACCCGCAAGAGTCTCATGGACGCTTTGTCAAAGTTCGTCAAAGGGGAAAAGAAGATTGAACTCACGGAGAGGGTGGACCCCTCGATAATTGGAGGGATGGTGGTGGGAGTAGAAGATAAACACATCGACATGAGCATTTCCAGGAAGATTCAGTTGTACACTGAATTGTTGCAACAATCTATCTGATTTTCTTTTGAAAACGGACATTATTGAGATTTAGGTGTGTGTTTATTGCATTCTGACAAGTAATAACAAAGTCTTTTCTAAATAAATTCACAGTCGATTTATTTATTGTTATAATTAAATATTTATAGTTACAAAATGAAACATAATAATTTTAAAAATAATCACCTCTGTATGGCCAATTGTACCACATAAAAGTGCTGAGCAAATGTTCAGACATTGCGCGTATTTCTAAAGACGTGATGCAACGCCATATCTGGGAAAAATGAGTCTGTAGTCCGTCGGCGTAATAAGATTCGCATGGTAGCCATGGTTCCGATCCTTTGGGGGAGTCTTGCACGGGGAGTTTTCCAAAAGTCTTGAAATACTTTGAGCATGGATTCTGAAGTTTATTCTATCAGAACTGAGCGATCCCGTCATTACTCTTTGGAAGCTAGACGTCAAGATCCAAAGTTCTTCTTCACCTTTCAGATTATTTACAATTTTCATGCCGCTGGCGAATTGTAGTGTTTCCCTGTCTATAGCGACCTGGTAGAAGTTACGGGGAGAGTATTCGGTCGCGGAGTTCCAGCACCAGATACTTGGTGGATCCATAAGCCCGAAGAACAAAATTCCATCTCGATCCATGGCTTCAGCCGCCGACTGGGATGTGCGCTCTTCTGGGAACACCTGAAAATGAACAAACTTGTTGTTAACGCCACCCAAGTTTACATCCATCTACTCCCACCGAAGAATTACTTTCACGCACGTCTATTCCCCCACTCCTTCCCTGCACAGTACCATCGGCCGTGGAGGAAGAGAGAGGGGAGATGTATACATATAAAATGAAGATGAGTGCATTCCGCTCGCACTCTTGCTAAAGCACTCTTGCTAAAACTATCGCCCCTCGCGGCAACAAATTCGGCGTCGCTAATTGCGCTGAAAGTATTTTCAATTCATTGAGGCTGAAAGCCATTGGATAATAACTATTTGATAGACCAGGGAGCTCCCTAGTGTTGTGTGTATACCCTAGAAGACCAAGATTCAGGCCTCTGGAGACGCGCCGCCTCGCGTCTAGCGAACGACCGAGCGGATCCCATCGTCACAGGATCACAGAACCAGGAGAGTTGAGGTATTGTGCATTTTCCTTCATCCCCTTAGTCTTTCAGTCTCACCCGCTAGCCTAAACCTAAAAATTACAGTCCAAATCCGCACCCCGTAAACCGCAAAGCAATTTGGCAATAACACTTGTTTACCTTTTAAGTAAGTAATAAACTCTTTATTGTACAAACAGATGCATTACAGGTACGTCACATATAAAAAATTTAGAGTACAAAGACGGACTTATAAAAAGGGATCCTTTTAATGTAAAAGGATAAAATAAAATGTGCATTTCTGGTAACTAAATTAACCTACGACGCCTAAAGGGCAAAAATTTGCTTGCGCTTTCTTTTAAGTTGTACTTTGTGCCTTAAGGGTACTTACATTGATAGATTTAGCATCCGCATTCGGGTCATTAATGAAAGAGTCATTGCGAAGAACAGCAGTTCGCACGACGTTCTCTGTGGTGGAAGCTAGCGCGTGGAAGTAGAGGTAGCGGTCGCGGCCGCGGCGCCACGGCGACAGAGCCATGCCGAGGATCCCGTCCATCAGGTCAAAGCTCTCGCCTGGAACGAATTATTGGACAAATTACATCCTTTGCCAAGCAAAGTACGACCCGTCCACCGGATAATCAAAAACCAAAAAATAATTTAGGCAAAATGTCATAATATTGTCAATTGATGGATTCTTCGCGGTAGTTCCTGCCTTACCTTGGCTTGTTCCCTCAAGATCAAGAGGAAACACTGCGAGTAATTTCAGTTGATAAGAGGAAATAAGTAGCACTTAGTAGAGTTCTGAATGGTTGATAGCTTCTTGAATTTTAACATGGGATGGGCTAGCAAACCTGTTCCTGCAATATTACGTTAAACATCTCGTTACCCTGAAATTTCTAAACGTGGCACTCGATTTTTGAATTCATGTACTCTGCCTACCCCTCTTAGGAATACACGAGTGAGAATATGTATGTACGATGTGAATTTTAACAAGAAAATTGTTTGGAAGCTTATAATGGGAAGGGCACCAGAAATAAATCAGTGAAGTGAAAAAAAACCTTGAAATAATAAAAAATTTAGTTTTGCTAACAAAATCACTTGAACCTCATAATTACCGTCTATGGTGAAAGTCCCCCGTGAAGGGAAGGGAAACATGAGTCGGTGTGCGACGCGCCACGAGCGGTTTCTGGCCACGTCCACCACCAGGATGCCGAAGCCGGACACATCTGCCACGTACACGTAGGTGTCTGAACAGTCACCCGGGCTCGACCTTCTAACATCCACCACCTAGAATATAAAACAGCTTTTAAAATTTTAGTAAAAGAGAAAAAGACAACACTCAGTTTCTTTGTAACCTGACAGTACACGGCAACAATATTTTTCGAATATCCAATTTATGTCATTAATTACTATTATAGCAAGGGTATCAAAGCTAACAGTGTTGACATAAAAGCTACTGTAGACACACTAAAACACCAAAACCCTACTTTTATCTAAAAAAACAATGCGGCACGTTTTTACGTTACATGAAATTGATCGAACTCGGTGTGGTATCGGGTTAGGATAACATCTCGCCATTTCTTCCGCGCATGTCGTAAGATAACTAAGGAAAAGCTATGTTTTATGCGACATTCTGGCAACCAATCACTAATATACCTATTTCATTAATGGTTTAACCTAAAATTATTCTGAAAGTGGCTTCAAATCGCACAATAGTTATAGATTAGATTTAGATTTATTTATTTCTAATTGAAAATCACATTATACCCTAATTCACATGTCAGATACAAGTAATTCTCAAAAAGATCGTCGAATTGTAAACAATTGTTAAAAAATTATTAGAAATAAGTATGCATAAATATAACAATAATGTCAAGAATTCAAAACAAATAAAAAATACAATTTAAATACAGAATAATGTCAGAATAAAATCATATCACAAAAATGTGAAAAATGTCATAACTAGTAATAAAATAGGTATGGTATAAAATAATAATCATAATAAAATCAAAATCAAAAAATAATAAATACATGAGTTCAATAATAGTTATGTCATTAAAAAGAAATTCACAAAAGGATCGTCAAAGTGTAAATAATAAGTATACTGAAAATATGTCAAATTAATACATTTCTGATTACTGTAAGTAATCCTGTACGGAATACAGTGACTTATCTATAAGAAGTTTTTTAAGTCGGCGACCAAATACCCTGTTCGAGCACTCATCTTTCAAATCGGCGGGTAGTCGCTCGTATAGCCCAGGGCCTATGACGCGCGGGTTTTTGCCGAGCAGCGCCAACCGTCGCGGCACCGCTTGCAATCGCCCGGTCTGGCGGGTTATTCTACCCGGGATATTGTAACGTTTAAATGAATTAATATTTTGGCGTGTAAACATTATGATGTCATACACGTATTGTGAATATTGTGTCAATATCCCGAATTTTCTAAATAACTCCCTGCAAGAATCCCTGGGTTTTACACCCGCTAATATTCGTAAAGCCCGTTTTTGAACCCTAAATACTTTATTAGAATCAGTAGAGTTACCCCACAAGATTATTCCGTAAGACAGGAGTGAGTGGAAATGGGCGTGATAGATTTGAACTAGGGCTTTCCCAGAGACGATTGGTTTAAGCTTTCGCAGCGCAAAAGCTGCGCCGCATAGCTTCTCGCAAAGTTTAGTCACATGCAGCTTCCAGGTCAGCGCAGCATCCATCTCAAACCCCAAAAACTTGATATTGTCACACAATGGCAAGGGACTTCGTATTTCTGGAATAGCAATAGGTTTCCTGGCTGAACACAACATTATATTAGACTTTGTGACATTCATAACCAGTCCGTTCGCAGCAAACCACTCCTGCAACTGATTACAGACGCTATAGTCTAATAAGGTTAGGAAATCACCTCGGAATTCGAGATACCCAGCTGGAAGTTTTGTAAATATTTGCATATTGAGGCCCTAAAAGTTGTCTCAAAACCTACATATTCTAGGGTGTGAGCGACTATTAAATTTCAAGGTCAAAAGTCACAAAAATCGTTTTTTGTGCTTCTTTTGTAAATATCTCATTTCCTATGGGTTTTTGCTCTTTGTGTTCCTTATCGATATTGTAGAATACAAAATTATCTACAAGTTTTGTATTTTATTTTTTTTATACGGTGAACCGATTTCGAGATAGAGAGCGGAGAGCGCGCGGTCATAACATCACTTTAGGTCGACCGGTCTCCGATCGGAAACGCGCCATTATATACTTGATAAACTATCGATAGATCAATGATTATAAACATTTGATTAATTAAATCAATGTGGCTTTGGGTTGGCTGCTGACTGTCTTCGTTTTTTGGCGTAAATTAGAAGATGTTTCCCTCTACGCTGGATTTTTGCAATTTTTTTCTATGTACCAGACCAGCTGGTTTTCAATTTTTGACGTAAAATGAGGTGACCCACTAAGTTGAATATTTTTTGTAAAGGAGGTATGTCGATTTCAACAGTAGTTTGGTTGGGCTCTAGTGCTTTCTCATCAGGGTCACCAGGTACTCCAGATCTTCAATTATCCCAGTTTTTATATTTTTCCCTTTATGTAGTCATTAATCCCTAATTCTGTACCAAATTTCAGCTTTGTGAGTTTATGGGAAGTAGGTACTAGTTCTATTTTGATGATCATGAGTGAGTGAGTGAGTGTCGAAAATGCGAAACTTTGCTTTCGTTTAACTTCGGAACTAAATGACCTGCTGACTTGAAATTTTGGATTTTAAGTATGTAATTATAGCTTACTAGATGACAAAAATTTCAGCGTTCTGGTCTTATCCAGAAGTGCTCAAATAGGTGCCTGAAAACGCGGCGAAATGGATCCAGTAAAGGATGGTATGGCAGTGCTTGCTTCGTGCTCGACTTGGTGGGGGCACGGCCGTGCCCCCGACCATCAACTTCTGCAGCATTTTGAAGTTTTACAATATCTGTATCGTTTTGGCCATCGAAGTACCCAAGACCTTAAGTGATGCTGTGACCGCGCGCTCTCCGCCCTCCATCTCGAAATCGGTTCACCGTATAAAAAAAATAAAATACAAAACTTGTAGAGAATTTTGTATTCTACAATATCGATAAGGAACACAAAGAGCAAAAACCCATAGGAAATGAGATATTTACAAAAGAAGCACAAAAAACCGATTTTTGTGACTTTTGACCTTGAAATTTAATAGTCGCTCACACCCTAGAATATGTAGGTTTTGAGACAACTTTTAGGGCCTCAATATACTAGTATTTACAGAACTTCCAGCCGGGTATCTCGAAATTCCGAGATTCTTACCTTAATTAACCTTACTTTATTAGGCTATTATGGTTTTGACTATGAAGCTTTTTGTGTGCTCTGCCGACCCCATTTGGGAATACAGACGTGATGCATGTATTGATTGTATTGAACTCTCGGCCGATATGGACCACGACGACTTAGACAACTTTGTTTATGGTTCTTTGGAACAGTGAGACAACATTTTCTGTTTTGTACCATTAGACCATTACGTCACAGTATCATAAATCAAATGGGAAGCACTCCTTTTGTGTACCAGCGGCTGCTATAGCCAACTCTATTAGCAATCGGTCGGCGCTTACAGGTGTTATGAAGAGGGAAGACTCGACGTAGCTGGACGCGTTGACTCGTTGCCGGAAGATTAGGTTGTCGGTGGCCAGGTCGAAGGCGAGCAGCTGCGGCGGGCACATCTCTGTGTCTCCGATCTTGCCGGCGTCCATTACCCACAGACGGTTACATTCATCCACCTAAAATTGATTAAGTTAGGAATATTAAATGAAAATTCCATGTTGAGTCGTCTTAGGACTCTTATGAGAAAGAGAGTTTAATACTTCTAGTAGAAGTAATAAAATGAAATCACAATAAAATGGAAGTACCCAAACGTCTGAAAAACGCAAAGAGGCACGAATCGCATGAAAGACGCGAATCGCTAACAAAGCAAATGATTTATTATAATGATTATGATGGCTTGGGTACCAATGTATTACAGAACTAATCGCATTTGGTTCAGATTCTATGAAGTAATACATTTTATATATTTCACCTGATAGATCGGAACCAAATGCGATTAGTTACACATCGGTATTCAAGCCATCATGCCATGTCATGTCGCAATCGGCACCACTGCAACCAAACACGATGTTTGCGGTAACGATTAAAATAATTCTCCCTTTAAGGGGTTCTATGGCGTTCCGTTCCTTTAGTCTCGGGTATAGGAAAAAAGTAGAGTAACCAGAAAAACCACCATGGCGAATCCGTGAAGCGTCTTAGATCAACTTTCAGCGTTACGCATCAACTGTACCGAGGTGATGGCTGATGGCGAATCGAATTGTGTACCCATAACTAATTGATTCGTCCTAACTATCTAATTACCTATATCAAAGGTGTAAATGCCGAAAGTGACTTTCATAATAATATTCTTAACTGTAAACTTTTTTTCGACAATCTCCATCAAATTATTGTTTCCCTGTGGAACTGTTCTGTTACTAATGGTTTATTACTTATGGTGAAACCCAACTGAAATATTTGTCACTTTCGCCTCCACATGTAATTTAAAAAAAACGGACAGATGTAAGTAGGTACTTTCCAAATATTAAAATGACTCTGAAGATCAGTCTTTACAAAATATCCCTAAAAACATTTCTGGGCGGACAGAGAAAATACTGTTTTCTATCTCATGCCATAATTTCGAGGAAGTTCTAAATGCATTAGTGGATGTTTCAATAACAGAATAAAAGTTGATGAAAGAAATTATACTCACAGCCACTCTGAATACAGAGGTCATGCCGTCGCAGTTCCTGCCTTGGTTATCGTGCCAGCTGTAATCAGGGTATGCGGAGATGCGCGCATTCTCGTCCACAGTCCCCAGCGTCATCGGACGTCCCTCGTCGAACCGCGGGATCGTCACGAATATACGGGATTGAAGAGCGCCTAGACAAAAAACAGGGAGTCATCAATATTTTCATCAAATTACCACCACTACGTTGCCTGCTAGTAGTATTTGACGGAGACCGAAACTCACTTCTATCGTCTATATTCCTAGATTTGAGTCTCTAATAAATAGTAGATTGTTCAACAAGGGACTAAAACAAGCCATAATGTCACGAGATATTTAGACACCCGAGCATAGCGAGGGTGGCTATAGTTCGAGTGTCATTATGGTTGTTTAGTCTCGCGTTAAGAGGGCGCACACATTTTTTACGAACGTAATATAAGATCAGGTGGGGGAAGAGAAATTCAGAGGCAGGGCAGGGGTAAGAGGCACCACAGACCATAACTCGTCGAGTTATTAGTGATTATGGTCTGTAGAGCCCTCTTATCCCTGCGTTTCTCTTCCCCCACCTGACCTTAGTGGTTTTGGACCAATGTTTAAAAAATCGTGAAATGTAAATTAACTCATATTTAGCCATGAAAAAAATATGGTTAGACTAAACATATTCTGTAAATTTACAATAAAATTGTTTCATTTGTAATTACATTAAAATCAATGAGAAAAAAAATAAAGTAATGGTTCAACTTTCAAATTATGTAAAATGATATTTGAATAATAAAAACCAATAATTTGATTCATGTTAATCCGTTAATCCCCAGTAGACTATATTGTCTATCAGATAATAACAAGTTTATATAGTTTATGGTAAATTTTAATGGCAAATTTTCAAGTGAAAGACAGCTCTGACGCGTACTTTTGTGAAAACCCTTCAACAAATTGGCTAAGTAAAAGAAATCTGTGTTGCTAATAAAATATTTTTTTCCGTTGATCCCTAGAAAAAGAGTTTATTTATATGTTACAGTAGTTTTTCTTTAAAAACTTAAGGATTTATACCTTTCTAAAGCATTGGAAAAATATCAAAATCACCGAATTTTGTGTGCACGCTCTTAAACACTCTACTTTTCACTTTGAATGCGAGGGAAAAAACGACGTTCTTTCTGTGATATAAAAAATTACAATACTGATTACAACAAAGCTTTCCATGTACAAATATGTTTTAATCTAACCTAAGAAAAATTTAAAAAAAAACGCGGTTTTTCTTTTCTTTTACTTTTTTTTGTAAAGTGACGCTTTGAATGCTTGCATATTTAGCCAACAGATTTTAACTTTAAACTATTTTTAAGCTTATTATTATTACACTATGCATAATAAATGAGTTAATAATTATTATAATGAAATAAATTATTATTCGTAATCAATAATCGTGTTTTGCGAAATTAAATCACTTTTAAAAGTTTTTTTGGCAGAGTAATAATTACCGCCATTTTTAAAGACGTAGAAATAGCCTCATTGACATTTTGAGGTTATTTTTACGTCTATAAAAATGGCGATAATCCTACGTTCACAAACACGGTGACTGGCTGTTTAAGAGGTTTCTAAGGCCAATTAAAAAAATATTACTTTAGCCCCTAGAGCTTAAAAAGGAGTTTTAGGCCCGCTATACAGGGACTAAAGAATCACTTTAAGAGCATGAGAAGTGAAAAATCTATTAGTCAATCAAGGAGTTATTCTTTTGTCTTTATCTGAAATCCATCAGGTGGTGTGAATTAAAGTTTTGTCGATGGTTTCATTAAAACCTGCTCATGTAGTTATTAAAAGTGTCATCTAATATCGCGAGTAATTGCTCCTCGATGGATAAATTTTAAAGCATTTCTACATAATATTTATTCTAGGTAGTGCCTATTCTAAAACATTGCACAGTCACAATACATCTGAGTTGTGAATCGCTTTGGTTACACATTAGTACTATTTAAATAACCTTTATTATTTTTCATAGTATTCACAAATGGTTGTGGATTGTGGAATATTTTATAGCTGTAAATACAATAGCTTAAGTAAATAGTGTTGCTAACATTGACTTGAGGCGCACATAAAGAAGGCCTTACATCCGTGATGGTGTCATCTAGGGTATGTACTGTAGAGTAGGTAACAGGAAAAACAATTTAACTACTACCTCAGCTATACCATTGTTCTCTACCTTCAGTATCTACTGATTTACTAATCAACAACGTGTTT
Organism: Adoxophyes honmai; assembly: GCA_005406045.1. Lineage (NCBI taxonomy): Eukaryota > Metazoa > Arthropoda > Insecta > Lepidoptera > Tortricidae > Adoxophyes > Adoxophyes honmai. The sequence goes on from BHDV01013066.1 coordinate 156,289, forward strand.
AAGAAACGATTAAAGTTATTATCGAGTAAATAAAAGGAATCCAAGAAAATGATACAAATGGTCTCTTAGAGAGCCTTTTTCAAGGCATTAGCAAAGTGTTTATCTATTTTGTGACGATATAAATTTTTTGCTGAGTTTTTTTATAAAAAAATCATTTATTTCAAACTTGGAAAAAAAACATCTGTTGTCTTGGAAAATTACAAAAAACGATGTCAATAAATATATAAAAGGAGCAACTTACTGTCTGACTGATAAAAACAACGCAGGCTCTACGCAACTATTACAGTTAGAAACTTGAAAGGCCCTTTTATAACGTAGGGGAGTACTAAGAAATTATTTTTGTAAATTTACCCCTAAAAGGGTAAAAGGGGAGTGTAAAGTTAGCATGAAACTTTGTCGTTTTCGAAGTCATTCGAATGAAATTCTGCACGAAGATTTTTTATTTAAAGTCTTGAAAAACTTGTTATTATTTCTCGAAAAAAATATATTTACGGAAGCAAGGAAAAGGGGGAGCAAATTTGGTATGAAATATTTCTGAATTGCCCGTATTTAATTCAACATTTACGAAATCACGAGAAAAAGCTAGTTCAGCTTTAACAAACCTCTTCTATGTTGCACTTCGACGTCAATAGGCACTGAGTTGCCAGGTACATAGTACCGCTTAGCCAGGGCATCCTCTCGGGCCTCTTCAGACGGGAACTGGAATTCCAGCTCAGACCACTGGCGCACGATGCGGAGACCGGACCGGGCTCCCATCCCCGAGACTTGCAGCTGCGGCCAGCAGCATGCTAAGCAGTAGGACAGGAGGAAGAACCTCTCTATCCCGTACGCCATCTCCAACTTGAACGCGTGCAGCAGAGCCGGGTCTGTTAATAGAAAGTACTAGAATAAGTTAATAGTTCTTTTGATTGTCCAGTGATCCTAAAATTTCCGGATATTTTAGAGCAACGAACAGCTGCGGGTGTGTTATTTTTATGAATCTGTGAATCACGTCTTTGGTTATCCTTGGCTAGGACATAATAATATCCTGAAGAGTCGCTATGATTACATGGCGGGCTACTTATTTGCAAAGGACAATTTAACTTTACAATTAAAGTGATATTTGATAGTGATTGTCCATGTGCGGCGGTTATCGGGAATCAGTTTCTCAAATGACAGTATTCTAAGTATATTTTATTAATAGTTTGGTTTATTAAAAAAGTAAGAAATCACTGGTCTGATAAAATCTGATATTGCCATAAAACTAAAATTGTTTAAGAAAAGGGTACCAGTTAATTTTTAGTTGCTGTTTTAAACAAAATTATACCGACATTTTGAACACACAATGTGGCTGATATCCGACATTTTTCAGGAATGACTGATTAAACAAATGTTTTACAACTCTTCGCCATTAAATTAAAACAGACTGGTTAGCGATTAGTTTATATCTCTTTTATTAACCCTATGCATAATTAAGCACTAAGAATATAATTACGAAGTAACTAATTACCATACTGGCTGAGTAGGGCTCCACAATATAAATTTTGTTGTTCCTCGAACAACATCTTGCACAAGGAAAGTGAGGCACGTCGAAAATATCACTTAAACACTAAGTTTTTCGCGCACAAAAATAATGAATTTGTAATAGTGTCCAGCTTTGCACAAAAAATACTATGAAAGTAGTACACACTTAATTTTACACCAACGGTTTCACGTTTTTAACTTTGTTACTTTTTCATCAATTAATTTTATTTGGTCGCGGTCTACGCATACTGCACTCGTATCACTAGTAACGGAAACCAACCGAGCTACAGTTTTATATCGATTAGTGCATTGCATACCTTGAATACATCCAAGTGTAAATATTTAGGCCGCATTAAGCATTACAAATTAAATTTATCTACGAACGCATTAAAAACATACAACAATCAAAAAATTCGCTGGGAATTGGATCACATAATCGCCGAAGGTAAACGCTTCTAAGAAACTAGAACATATAAACGGGGGTACAGCATTCGCTTCACCTTATATGTTGGCGATGGCTTAAATTAAACGACTTTACCATATTAAAGATTCTCGTTTATGAATTTAAATGGACTTTATATTTCATATTTTCAACTCTAGGCGGTAGGTAATAATATTTACACATTTATGCTTTCGGAGTCAAGATAAAAAGGACACTAAAAATTAAGTTTTATTTTAAAAAACGCGATCGGCTTAGACGTCAACACGGATACGGCTAAATGCGACACTGTTCGTCCTCCTTCCTGCGATATCTATACGTTTTTTTACATTGAGCCAATATTTGCTAACGGTACCTGACATTATTTAGTTTGCCTCCTTGGTATGCCAATTTCGTTTAACATGGCAATAACAAGAACATTGACGTCCGTGAATTAATTATGTGATTGATGAATAATTTAAAATGTCCACTGTATCCATCTTGAGTGAAAAGTCGCGTTCTTATCCTTGTTTTCTTACCTTATTCGGCTAAATAACATTTTATTGAAAAGGTATAATTTGGTAAGTATTAAGGCGAGGTATTCCAAGGGAGACGGAATTGAAGGTTGCAAGATCTAATGTTTTACATACTTTCTGCTAAATGACAGTCTTGAAAAAAAATTATGTTATACGTAAAGATATTGCCTAAGGAACGTGCTAATTGGTTACACGATAGGATGTACTTTCCTCGATCATATAAATTCTCGAACACAGGCAAAAATGAAAACTAAAACCCATTATTTGGTTTTTATTCTTTTTAATTTCTAAATAATTTTTATGTGGAAATATTTGTCTTTAAGTACTACAGAGAATCTGCTTAATTATAGTTTTCAATCAATGTTGTTTATTTTTTTAAATTCATATTTATTCTAAAACTTGACCGCGTGCCCAATGTATTGACAACCTGCCGCGTCGCCCGCTACCCCGCCTTCGCCTTCTTTTGCGCGAGAGGGGCGCGGGGTACAAATCTAGTAGAACCTCATTTAACATTAAACTACCGTGAGACTCACTCATCTTATAAAACACGGATAACTCACGTAATAAATCGAGTTTAGCTCGACATGTTTCGGACTAATTCGTAGCCCTTCATCTAGGAGCCGCGGCAGCTGCTGCTGCCAAACGCGAACTGCGCGCCTCGGCTCTCTGCGTGTGAGTCGCGCGCAGAGAGCCGAGGCGCGCAGTTCGCGTTTGGCAGCAGCAGCTGCCGCGGCTCCTAGATGAAGGGCTACGAATTAGTCCGAAACATGTCGAGCTAAACTCGATTTATTACGTGAGTTATCCGTGTTTTATAAGACTAGTAGAACCTCGCCTTAAAAGGAAAAGCTTTTGTCCTGTCCTGTTTGTTTGTTTCACCTGTTTCGATGTTTGTTTTTTGGCAGTACATAATTAGATCTATAAGGTCAAATTTTACTCCCTTCTTTAGCTAAAACTTTGTTAGATGCTTATATAAGGTACCGTGTATACTATATTCTGGCAAACTTCTGACTATTCTGATTGCTCAGCTAATACCGCCTCCGCAGGAAGGTACTCTTCAACGGTTGGTCCGATTGACCTGAAATTTGGTGCACGTATCTAGGATATTAGACAATGAGGCACAGTTAGCAAACACAATACTTAGCCAATAAAAAAACTTCTATCGAAAATATATTTTTAGTTAGGCTCAGTATAACCTACTCGTCATATTAAATGTTGTACTTAGTGTTTATTTTTTGTTCCTGTTCCTTTTAATTTTTCATGTCGGGTTTCTTTATTCCGAACTATGCACTCAACTTTGTTGTTAATGAAGACTGAAACAGTTTCAACGTAGCCATTACCATTCATTTTGATGACTTAAAATTGGGTAAGTACAACAGAACTCACAATACAACAGAGCTATAAAAAGATGGTATCTCATCATAACAACCTAATCATACATTTTTTGTGGATGATTCCTTTGCAACGCCAGCCGCAAACCAGTCACGTTCCACTCACTGACCACCGCGATAGAGATTAGCCACGAAACAGTCCAAGCCTCCTACTGTGACAGAACTTGTCACTTTACCATTAGCACGTCCTTTATCTTTTTAATGAATGGTCACTCATAATCGCAAGAGTTTTTTATTCACGAATTTTGATTTAACAGATCACACAGATGGTATTTTACAGAATCTCTATTAGGTATTTTTTAATTTTAATGTAAGATTTTACAAAATCAATGATGGTTGCTTACTCAATGTTATCTTGTTTGCCTTTCTTGAGGTATAAAAAATGACACCCGCGTATTTCATTAGAAAATTATTTTTATAGTTTGTAATTAAGAAGTACAACATCAATCGGCTATGAGTACGAAGTACAATAAATTGCAGACTATTTTCTTATAAAAAAAAGTCGACATTTGTAAATAGGTATTTAGCTAGACACATTTTTTTTTGTAATATTTTTTTAACACTGCTCCTGTTTACATTGAATACTCGTAAGTAATGCAAACCAAGTAAATCAGAAACATTAAGAATAGATACTGTGTAGATAGCGTCAACGCGCAGAATGAGATCTTGACTGAAACGCATCTGAGAACTTTACAATGCAAGGAAAATCTTACGATAAATTATTGGTTGTGAAATAAAAGTACTCTCGACTTCTTTTATTAGAGGCTCAACCCATTCCATATCAACCAACAACAACAATCTTGCTGTTAATCATAATAATAATAAGTAATAGAAGAAACAGTAACTTTTTGTTTTGGCAACAGATTTGAGTCGATTTTAGCGGTATTTTTACGTTCCTGCCTATTTCTATAACGATATCAGAAACTCATTGACAAATGCAATACAAAACTGTATCATTTATTGAAAAACCGGCCAAGTGCGTGTCGGACTCACGCGCGAAGGGTTCCGTACCCAAAAACAGCAAACAAAACACGTTTTTTCTATGGGAGCCCCCTTAATTATGACTATTATTTAGATTTAGTATTTGTTGTTACAGCGGCAACAGAAATACATCATCTGTGAAAATTTTAACTCTCTAGCTGTCACGGTTCGTGAGATACAGCCTGGTGACAGACGGATAGACAGCGGAGTCTCAGTAATAGGGTCCCGTTTTTACCCTTTGGGTACGGAACCCTAAAAACGACTTCCCTAAGCCGTAGATTTTGTCTATCGTTGTGTTACTAAATGTCTAATCATTTATTTCAACAGGAACTGACATGAACACCATGCTCGTACTTGTACCAATTATATCCGGTCTCCTTGGCGGCCAACTCACGTTTCTATTATTATCTCATGCCTAGGGAAAACATGACGCCACTGCATTTAAATGTAATTCACTTGAGAATCTTGAGATTGAAATCATTGTTTAACTAATTTATGCACAGGATATTTTATGGCTATATAGTATTCAGAACATAAAGCAACTGCAATGGACATAATGTCACCTTAACATAATATAAGTATATAACCATTCGCGACTGTATTCCCAAGTGAGGCAGCCAGAGCACAAGAATCTTTACTGAGACAACATTTTACTAATTGCATCATCATTTTAGAGCAGTTTTAATCTGTAAAAATGGATGAATGAGATATACTTAAGAGGATAGGAGTCGCGCCACTTCTCCATACAAACGTAGTCCCCTGTTTTCTCTCTGAATAATGACATTAGAGCAAATTTTTTTTTAATTTTTTTTTTGTATCTGTTGTGGCTATGCCCCTATGATTTGCTTTTATCCTCCTGCGACCCAACTTTAAAAAGGGTACTTCCGATAAAGACCCGTGTCTTACTAGTCTACTAGGACAAAATAAGTGAAGCACTGTGAAGGCCCAGAACAAAAATTGTTCATATCTTGGTGTTATATTTTAAGGGTACTTTAATATAGTTATAGGCTTGCCAGAGAGAGAAAAAAAACTAAAAAATATTTTGTTCTTTATTTAGCACATTGGGTCGCTACGTATGCTAGAAGGCACAGAGCCAGTCTTAGAAATATCATAGAAAATGGAAATATAAACCCTTGAGATAACTAAAAATCAATTAAATAATACTTTACCGAATCTTAATTATCTGTGATAATGGTGTCTATAATTAAAAACTTCAAAAAATAAAAAATGAACCAAAAACAATCGTCTTTAAAGTGACTGAAAAATAATATTTGGGACTAGTTCAGACTCTTTTCATGGCTTTAATCATTAAATTTACCACTATAGTATAGTAAAATCTAAAAAATTACAAAAAAAAAACTTGCGAATGCAAAAGTATCTTACTCGTCTTTTTAGAAATTAGATTGTTGAAGTATCTCAAATACTTTACTATCTTTTAAATCTGTAATATAGGAACTGTGTCAACCCAATAACATAGACCTAGAAGAAAAATTACAAAAAAACATTTAAAATATAAGAAAAAAGGTCAGTAATAAAAAAGAAAAAAATAAATAACAAACTCTATAAATGCCTATCGTACTAGTATTAGTACGAAATAAATGTCACTAAAAAAAACATACGGTTATTCACAAAATTTCGGTAAAATAATTGTGTTCACCCCAAATTCGGCCCTTTACCTTGAAAAAGAAACAAAATCTCGTTAATTTAACATAAAGATTTCATAGATTTAAATAGGTTAAACTAACCACTTTTCGTTTTCCGCGCCATCGCCTGACGTTTGATGACAGTAGACCGAAGTAAAACTTCCCCGCTCCTTGAAAGCAGTGCTACCACAATGCCAAATATATCCAGAGACTAAACGTCAAGTAATACACGACGTAGCGTGTAATTCAAACGCGGTAGATGACGGGAAATATTTTGTTCTAGTACTATCACAGTGGGTCATTGCTCCAAGTCTCTGTTAAAATACTTGGGCTTTCACTGCAAACTGATTTTGTCCTAGTATTATCACTTTGAACCCCAAGAGGTTATTTAAATTCTAAATAAGAAAAAAATAAAAAATATTTTTTTTAGAATATCGATAAAAACAAATCATAGGCGGGGGGGGGGCATAGCCACAACAGATACAAATTTAGTAAAAAAAAATTTTTGCTCTAATGTCATTATTCACGGAGAAAACAGGGGACTACGTTTGTATGGAAAAGGTGGTGCGACTCCTATCCTCTTAATAGTGACAGGTTTTCAGCCTGTCACCTACCTAAATCACAATTAATCTATTCCTTTAAATGCCTCTTACGACATCCAAGGAAGAAATAGAGAGGTGTTATTCTAAACCAGAAACCACACGGGGCAAACAACATATAACATATTAACATAATGATCAGTTTAAAAATAAATAAGGAAAAAAAGAAAATTATGCATGTAGGCACCTACGGCTTCGCGCAGAGTTTGGACCCATCGTTTCAATTTACCATGGCATTTATATCAGTTTTCCGAAGTAAATTGTGAAATACGTTTGTGTAAGTTTTTTTTCAGAGTACAAAGTCTGCGTGACAATAGGTACACACTGACTTGGGGAAGATAAAGCTAATAGGTCATTTAATGAGCGTTAGACAATGGCAACGATTTGCCAATCGAGATCATTCATGATCAGCAAATAGGCTTATTGACATTGACCTTGGTGTCACGGTTTACGATGATACAAGTTTGATGACCCTGGTTATTGTACCGTCCACAAGTAGGTTTAATTTGTAAGTTAGTATCTTTTATCTTCATACGTGGGGCATACTGAAAGTTTCTGGAACTGGCCACTTACAATTAAAAAATTAAAAAAGCAACTATGGTATTCGAAAATGGAACTCTCCAGGAACATATTACTTTTTAGTTTACGAGATTGTCATTTGTTTTTTAGTTTTGGTGGGCTTTAAAGTATCGTGTGTCACTAATAAAGTGAATTTAATTCGTGAAAATTTTCGCTCAATGATTTTTTACGATTTTCGTTGTGGTTTAAGTCAACAAGAGAGTAGCCAGAGACTTCAATTGGCGTTTGGTGATGAAGCCCCATGCCGCAGCTCTGTGTATTCGTGGTTTGGAGAATTTAGACATGGACGAGATCATCTCCAGGACGATGTACGTGAAGGTCGGCCGGTTACTGCGGTTACAGAGGCTAACATTGATACCGTACGACAACTGATTGAAGCTGACAAAAAAATTACTTGTCAGCAAATTTGTACTTTATTAGGCATTAGAATGAGCCAAGTGCAAAACATTTTGCATGTACAATTGAAGGTCCGGAAGCTTTGCAATCGTTGGATACCGCATGATTTAACGGAAGACCAGAAACGACTGCGTGTCGATTGGTGCCGCAAAATGATAAAAAAATTTGATGGAGGACAGTCATTGGGCGTCTATAATATCGTGACAGGCGACGAAACCTAGGTGTACTATTTCGAAACGGAAAGAAAAAGCCAGTCGGCAGAATGGGTCTTTCCTTTTGCAGACTTGCCGACGAAAGTTAAGAAAACTCGGAGCACTGGCAAGAAAATGGTTGCTTCTTTTTCGGCAAAACTAGCCATTACGTTCCATTGCCGCTTGAAAACCAAAGGGCAGTGAACTGCAGATTGGTACGTAAACAATTGTTTGCCCAGAGTGTTGGAAAAAGTTCGTGAAAAACGTCCTCGAAGTAATGTCATCCTTCACCACGACAACGCGTCCGCTCATTCCGCTAAGGTAACGAATGCGTATTTGAAGGCCTTAAACGTAAAATTAATGACACACCCGCCCTACAGCCCGGACCTTGCACCTTGCGATTTCTTTTTATAACCAAAAATAAAAGATAAACTAAGAGGTTTAAGATTTACAAGCCCGGAAGCGGCGGTGAATGCGTTTGATGAAGGTGTTGAAGAGGTCCCTACTGAATACGAGACCCACTGCTTCATCCAAGGGTTCCAACGGATGAAAAATGTGTAAATAGTGAGAGCATATACTCCGAAAAACAAAGAATTAATTAAAAGTGTAATATCTGTTTTCATTTTTTTTAATCCATAAACTTTCAGTATGGCCTAAGTACCTTCTGCGATTGCTCAGCGATTTAGGAGACAAAAAGTACTTTTTTCACCTACGATCTTTCAAATAATTTTACTTTACCATGACACCTAGATCGCGGGCGAGAAAAGTAATTGTTTCCACGTTTATATATGTATGTAAGTACTAACTCTGTAATTACTAGCTTCTACCCGCAAATCCTTCGAGTTGCCTATTTCCTTTTCTTGTGTTACATCTAAGTTTATACCAAAATTCGACAAATTTGATTTTGCAGTGCAGTTTGCGGTACATAAATATCCATTTGAAAACGTAAGTTAGGTATATAATTTCCATCTGCAAGTTTTCAGTGGCGTCGCTGTAGTGTGTTTCCCATCCCGGCGGCACTACAATCAACGTATTTTTTTTTCTGGCACAGGTACAGCCTTTTAGGACATTCGTATAACGTGTTGAATAATAAACGGATAACTCACGTTTTTTAAATCGAGTTTAGTTCGACATGTTTCGGGCTAATTCGTAGCCCTTCATGTAGGAGTCGCGGCGGCTGCTGCTGCCAAAAGCGGACTGCGCGCCACCGCTCTCTTCGTGCTTTAGTCGCGCGAAGTGAGTTATTAGTTTATTATTCAATATGAGTGAGTCTCACGGTAGTTTAATGTTCAATTCGTATATCATATTTCACAATATAATTCGTTAATTTTGATGGTGGCGCCACCATCATTACCATTACAACCATCACCACCATTAAAATGTCCTACTCTGGTAGGACACTGTGTTTGGGTCGCGATTATCCTCCAACTCGTGCGTAGTGCGTCTACCCGCCGGACCGCACCAAAGTATCGCGCACTCGGTTTGTCACTGCCGTAACTATTTTATTTTATAAAATATTTTATCCAAATGATGTAGTGTGAAAGACAAAATTTATCTTCTTTAAGTACCCGAAGCGATAAAATCGATTTGTTGTAGCAAAACGTGCAAGAAAAATTAAATATCAAATTGTATTGTATTTTATGATGCACTGTTTTAGTGATCATAAAATATAGATATATGGTATCACTGACTTTCTTGTAGAACTATTGAAGAGACACCTATTTTTCTACCGTAGGTACACTATTGGAGGTTCAGATTGATTAAACAGAAAACATGTAAAAATACAATCGGTGTTAAAATATATGGGCTATAAAATACAATAATGATTTTACAAGTCGTGACATTCTAAGAAAGCAAAGAGACAGTGACGTAATATTTTTTAAAACAGCTGTTGGCTAGCGTTGCATAAATATGTTCAACATACATTATATTTTTTTGCAAAAATGGTTCGGCGGTGGGACGTACATTTTTTCTGACTTTAAATGACATTCAATTTGTTGTTATATTTTGGAAAATATACTACTTACAGATATTTTTGAAGTCGCGGTACTAAGCCATAAATAAAATAAAACGTTGGTACCCAACCAAAAAAAAAACTGATAAACTGAATAAAATTATAAACAATATTAGTGAGTTGCTTTTAAATTAAATCAGTCTTTGAGTTTTTCTTACATATTTTTTGAATGCAATTTCCTAATAATATCAAAATATACCAAAATAACCAATACGTAAAGATACCTAGGTATATGCTGGGCCCTCAGCGCGTTTTACATACCCGAACGGCGTCAAGTTCGATGCGATTCTTTAAATTGACATAACTTATTATTTATGAACCGATTGCCATGAAACAAACACTTAATATCAAGTGAAGTTTACCATAATATATGTGTGACAACAACATCTAAATCGGACTTGCCGTTTCTGAGATTATCACGTACAAACTGACAGACAAACAGAAAAACTGATAAAATTTCCAACAATCATTGTTTTGGATGCTATTGCATTGATTAAAATCTCTTATTATATTTTTTTTCATACTGTATTTTCACATACAGACTGCGATCCTTTACATTATTATTACTTGTATAGAATAGATTTTGTGGATAAGTTACCAACAAAAATCAATAGGTGTACTAACTATACATATGTATTTAATTTATTATCGTTAACGAACAACAGTGGAGGCACAGCACTATTTAAGAATTGCAAAAAAACATGCAGCACCGACAATATAGTTTTAATATCCGAGATAAAAAACATAGATAAAAGAGGTAATAATACATAGGGATAAGTCCGATTGCAAACCGTTCACCTACACTAAGTACCTACAGTCTACCGTCCTACACCATGACAATTTCAGTAGCATCTTGCGACATTTTTGCGACATTTGCGACAGTAGCAACTTGACACCACACACGGAAGTCTAAAATTGTCCTAAAGGGGACTACGAAGCGTGAAATAGTCATGTTTTTATCTAAGTGGCGTCTTGTGTGCTCTATCTACTGATGTCTAGTTATTAATCTTAAAAATCATGAACTTCACAATCTGAACAATAGTTCTAACAATTTACGTAGTCGTAATTATACATACATCACGCCTGTATTTTTCAAATGGTACGCAGAGCACACGAAACGCAAAATAGACAAATTTCGTTTCGTTAAAATTTCGTTACAATATTTTTTTAGGTTTTGAGTTCGCAGGTATAATAGTAGTGAGCTGTAATTATGTAGGCAGGTACTTAAGTGTCTATTAAGTGACTAATTTCATTTTCGAGGTAAATCCATGTAACCGTGTTGATTTTTAATCGCGAATGAACTCATACGTACAGTCCAAGAATTTGATAACTGTGCCACTTTGTACCTTTTTACAAGAAATGTCACTGTGACATACCGTACTATCTACTAATCAAAGCAATATGAAACTCATTATGAAAAGGTTCAAAGTGGCAAAGGTATCGATTTCCTTGATTGTACATAGTGTACCTACATACCTGCCTGCTTAAAAATACATAGGTGGGTTAGAAAAAAAATGATAGGTTTTTCTTTTTTTGTTCACTGGACAATTTAAACTAACACCTAGTCTTATTAGTTATAATACCTATAATTATTAGGTAATTAATAAATACACACAATCACACCTATATTCCCAAACGGGGTAGGCAGAGCACACGAAATAGGTATGACATAGACAAAAAAAACATCATTATGAATATTAAGTATAGGTTTGAAAACAGATGGGAGAGGTAGTATAATAGTGACAGGTTGCTAGCCTATCGCCTAAAGAATACCTAAACCTAAGTATTTCCTTAGTCGCTTCTTACTACTTTGCGCCCTTGACGACATCCACGGACGAAACAGACAGGTGTTATTTTAACCCGACACCACACGGAAAACTTGATTTTGTAAATTCAAGGAAATTAATTATGTGTATTAAATTAATTCGTCCGTGTGGTGCCGGGTTAAGATAGCACCTCCCCGTTTCTTCCCGTGGGTGTCGTAAGAGGCGACTCTGGGAAAGGGTTAGTGTATTGTAGGCGATGGGCTAGCAACCTGTCTCTACAATATCACGTTTTACCATCTGATTGCCCTGAAATTGCTAAACGTGGCACTGGATTTTTAAATTCTGTGCACTGACTACCACTCTTGTGAACACCGGCGTGAGGATCTGTGGGTGTGTCTCTGTGTGTGTGTGTAAACTTAGCTATAGAGCTTTACCGTATCAAATCTAGCTGCATGATTCACTAAACAAACCCCTATGGAAATCGAGTTCAACGTATTCAATCATAAACATTACCATCCAAAGGCTTCATAATCACCTACGTCAACAAAAACAAGTTTTGTAGCGCTAATGATTGTCTGTAGAACATAGAACACACGGAGTAGGTGCGGTTTTTTGACGTGACAACGTCTTAAATTAGGTTGCGGCTGGGAGTCACTTATGAAAAAGTGTAACGCTCGGTAACGTTACGATGACGTCACCGAACGAGAGAGAGGCCCGCAGTGTTAAGGAGGTGGCGCTTCGATAGTGCGAAGCCTCTATGGTATCATGTGAGACGTCAAACGCAGACATGGACAGCTGTCACGATTGGGAGTTGACGTGACAACGTCTTAAATCAATAAATATTCTACCGAGAAAAAGACGTTGTCACGTAAAATCTTCGCCCGTAAAACCGACTTTACAGGCAACCATTTTTTTTTACGTTCATCTTCGCTCGTAGTATAAATCCCCGCTATAACAGTCCCTGGGCTATAAATTGGCAAGGTTTTAAGGCGAGGTTCTACTAGATTTGTACCCCGCGTCCCTCTCGCGCAAAAGAAGGCGAAGGCGGGGTAGCGGACGACGCGGCAGGTTGTCAATACGTTGGGCACGCGGTCAAGTTTTAGAATAAATATGAATTTAAAAAATAAACAACATCGATTGAAAACTATAATTTAGCAGATTCTCTGTAGTACTTAAAGATAAATATTTCCATATAAAAATTATGTAGAAATTAAAAAGAATAAAACCAAATAATGGGTTTTAGTTTTTATTTTTGCCTGTTTTCGAGAATTTATATGATCGAGGAAAGTACATCCTATCGTGTAACCAATTAGCACGTTCCTTAGGCAATATCTTTACGTATAACATATATTTTTTTCAAGACTGTCATTTAGCAGAAAGTATGTAAAACATTAGATCTTGCAACCTTCAATTCCGTCTCCCTTGGAATACCTCGCCTTAAGAAGTGTGAGTGTGTGTGTGTGTCTGAAAGAGGATTTGTAACAAGGATAGAGAAAGGCATGGTGTGTTAGTTTGGGCACGTGTGGACATTGGACAGCGCCGTCTTAAACTAGGCCACACAAGAATTTGGGGCCCTTTTGGAAAGTAAAAAAGCGAATTCTACATACATTAGAATTACGTACAGTCAGCAACGAAAGTCCAAAAATATATCCGAATTTTAAAATTTGTATGTAACTGAAGATTCATATGTGTGTGTGGTCTGAGAGAGTATATTGCAACAAGGATAGAGAAAGGTATGTTGCGTTGATTTGAGCACATGGAGAGAATGGATGGACAAGGATGTGTAAGTAAATCTGCAAGGGAAGTGTATTAGAGAAAGTCGGTTGAGGGCGCCCTCGAAGAACGTAATATCGACCACATCGGCGATGTTCTAAAAAGAGTCCAAATTAGAAGGACCCGAAACCGTCGAGCTTGTATGACGAGTAATGAATGTGAGTGAAGCGAGAGAAGTATGCCAGAATAGGAGCGAATGGCGCTCTGTTGCCCCTGCCTACCCCGGAGGGAATAGGGCGTGAAGTTTATTACGTCATTGCATGTCAATTTGTTATGTTTTAAGCTCCAATCGCAGTGACAACTGAAGCTGGGCGGAGCGGCCCGATGGCGTCACGGTATCGGAGCGTCTAGTGTATTCAAAACGATGATGAATTCGATATCGATTTCGTTTGAGAATTAACGCGGAATTGTAAGGAGACATGTCGACCGCGGCAGTTGTGCAAACGTTCGGCTGGCGGCGCTGTCTCAGTTTCCATACAATTTTGCGATAACTCGCAAACGACATCGTTATCGACTCCATGATCGTTTTGAATACACTAGACGTACGGTTGTAAATATTCGAAATCTAACGAACGCGCACATCGCACCGGCCGGGAAATAAGCATTTCGTTCGTACCATCCTGCCACGCCACTCCGCTTCCACTGTCAGTTTGATTGGAGCTTTAAAGTAGCAAGTGATAGCAATCCGATGTTGGTACTAGTTTATAAACATCATATCTGTGAAAACAAAGCCCGAAATCGAATGAGCTGGGTCTTCATATTCGCAGACGACATTAATTTTATTTCAGACTAGGTATGTCAGTAGAAAACAGTTGAGCGATTGGCAATTACCGCCACATTTGACAATAATGGCGCGATAGCCTAACGGTTTGACGTGTGGCCTCTTATGCAGAGGGTCATGGCTTCGAACCTCAGCCTCGCATCTCTGATTTTTTTTTAATTTTTGTGCCAATTCTAATATAAATATTTACCACGAGCTATTCGGTGGAATTTGAAGAAACTTTGCACGTTGTAATTTAATGTTGTGTGTGAAGTTCCTAATCAGCAGTGGGGACGTATTTAAGCTGAATATAATTGTTGAAAAGTTGCATTCGTATAGTAATTTAAACAGTTTTTCAGTTGCATTCGTATAGTAATTTAAACAGCAATTTAGTTTGAAGTCAGATCGGGTCAAATTTGTTTACTGCTTTGCCTGGATTGTGTAAGTCACCGATAACGCGACGGTTTTTACCCTCATTTCATATGCGTGGTCATTAATAACCGAAACTGATAATAAAATTTATAGAAAATATGCTCAATCGCATCTTTATCAACCACATTTTGGACCAAAAAGAAATGAAATTGATTTGAAGGTTATGGATTTAATAGATTCGCGAATTTTTATTTATGTACCTAATACTTATATTTTTACATACATACATACATCACGCCTGTATTCCCAAATGGGGAAGGCAGAGCACACAAAGCGCTACGTGGACCAAACCATGATTATTTCACGTTTCGTGGTCACTTCTAACATATTTCTTGGATTTTAGTCGGCAGGCTTTACTTTTAGTGACAGGCTGCTAGCCTGTCGCCTAAAAATACCTTAACCCATTTCTTTAGTCGGCTCTTACGACGTCCAAGGAGAAAATAGAGAAGTATTATTCCAAAACCAGTCGGGAGATTATTTTTACTTTTTGTACTTTATTATATGTTTGTTAGTTGTATTTCAGTTACATCCACACATCCATCCATGCACATGTAGAGTAGTCTCACGTGGGTCAAGTCGCACGCGAGATCTAATAGACTGCCTGTCATTTTCCGGTACTTCTAGTATAAGTATAGTTTATCACGCGTGTGATTCGTCTCGCGCTATGCTATACTCCGTTTTTTTTTTGGGTTGAGAAATTTAACGGTCACAAATTGAAATTATCTCTGGAATTAATTAGTAAAACTGGAAATGATTTATGCAAATACACTTAACATTGTTTGTTATAATGTTCTTAAATCATAATCATCATAATTTGCGCCGATATCTTGGGATTACTCAAAAATATGTAAGGATTTGACATTTTATTTAATTTTTTTTTAAATTTCTCAACCCAAAAAAACGGAGTATAGACAATTAGACAGTGTAGACAGGTACAGATGACCCATTTATTACTGTACCGTCCTTGGTTGAAAAAGAAACATCTAACGATTATACTGACTTTGTACTTATCTGGTAGCGAAGTAGCAGAGAGGGGGGCTAGAATTAACAGGGGTAAGTATTAACAAGCCTATAACCACTAAATTAAACGACGATACGGTAAGACGTCCTAGTTTATAAGTTCGGGCCACGTCGACAAACAAATCGCGACAAATCACTTGCTCGTCGACCGCCGCGTTTTGAAGTTGTCGTACGTCGGTGTAAAAATACAGGCAAGCGGACATTTTTACGTCTCGAATTTTTTGATTCGTACTTTAACAATCTAGATTTGCGATTACAGGTTTTTATATAATGAATGGTTATTAACTTGTTTATTACTTTTGCGCGTTATTTTATTAAATATATGTATAGTTATAATTTTGTGATTATTTATATTTTAAAAGTTTCTCGGGGGCTAGTTTTAACAAATTAAACGGTTAACCCGTGAATTCTGCCCCCGCAGAAGATGTCACGGTATAGTGGTGTGATGGTAGAGTAAAACTGATCACTGATTTTGCAAAATGCGGACGCATAAAAGAAAACCACACGGGAAACCACTTCAAAAGAAGAAACCTTCTCTACGACGAATTACTTAATTAATTACTCGAATTTATGTTGTTTGAGAGAAATTTTCATTGTTTTTTAACATAGGTATATCAAACAATAAACAAATTACCATTTTGAAATTGTTTTGCTTTTTACTTCTACGGTTAAATGAAATGCTTACAAGTTAACTAGCGTTAATACTTACCCCATCACTGTTAATATTTGCCCCCGAAACGGGTCAAGTTTTAACCGCTGACTTTTTTTTTAAAAGATGCGTCTCTCTTCGAATACAAGTAATTTCGATGAACTTTTAGCTTAGTATAAGAAAGTTATATAATTTTTTGTGACTCGGGTACAAAAAGAATACCATACAATTTTAAAATTAAGAAGATAAATGCCAATATTTAAAATCTGTTAAAACTAGCCCCCTCTCCCCTACACTTATGCGTAGTGTATCAAATTACTTACAAAGTTTATTAATATTTCCTTATAACGCAACCTTGGGCACATCCTTCAGATTACACAAGAATTATTCATTAGGTTTATAAACGTCATAAAAATCCAACTTAAGAAATTTAACAGCAAATCTGATAGGTCACACAGTTCGCGAATCTAGAAAGTAATTCTAATTCCTCCAACCTTCACAAATTCAAATTAAAGCCATAAAAGAAAATAGTTTTGTGGTTAATTCATTATGTTTAGTGGAGCATTTCGCTGTAAAAAGTTGGTTTTCTAACCGTAGGGCTTTCTAAAAAGAGAACGAAGGTATACTGACATCCGCGAAATCCGCGTTGACTCAATACTTGCAAAAAACGACAAGGCCGATTATAATTAGACTTTCACTCATAAATAAACCCTAGAAAAAATTAAGTAAGTTCCTAAACGGCTGAGCGAGGAAGCGGACAGCAACTTTACTGTTCCGCAAGTTAATTTTCCATTAATCTAGAAATTTCCTATCATTAATCCACCATGAACTCAGAAGCACTGAACTCGTATCTATTATTTTATGCAGGTTTATTGTATCATCCAACAGTACCTAGGTTCTTTGATTACACGCGTCGAGTTATTTGTTCACCTGTACAAATGTTGCAATTTATAAAATTAATATATTTTGATTATAAAAAGTGAGAAATTTCCATAACTGCTATTAAAGCGCCGTTTGAGGTGATTTATTGTTAAGGAAAAATTAAAGCATGTGGTGTTTTGTGTTCATGTGGGGTTCAGAATAACGCTTCTCCGCGTCTTCCATCGATATCGTAAAAGGCGACTTAAGGAAATAGTTTAAGGTATATTTTAGATGACATGCTAGCAACCTACTTTCTGACTTAAAACCCAAAAATATGCTAGAAGTAGCTACGAAACGTGAAATGTTATGGATTTGTCTATGTAGCGTTTCATGTGCTCTGACTACCCCATTTGGAAATAGTAGCGTGATTTATGCATGTCTTTGCTGTCGGTACTTTTTATCCGTGGTTACCTAGAATAAACTTGTCTAGTACCGAAAATCACGTCAAGATTAATCAAATCTAGTACCTATGTAGTTTGTAGTCTATGCACCTATGTCGTTTCAATGCGGGGTTTGATTTGCACAAGTATGCAAAATTCAGCTCAATGGAAAATCAAAATTGTTTAAAACAATGACCTCCAAGATTAAGCCTAAGTATACTTAATAACAAAGCAAGCCTTAAAATAAGAGCTTATAAAAATAAACAAAGCTACCGTCTAAACTAAGCGTACCGTCCGCAAAGTGTCTCGCTATGCCTTCATTTGTACAATCTCAAATGCGCCTTATTACAGTGTACTCTAAACTTCAATTCCAACTTTTGCATTTGACTTAAGCGTGTTCACGGTGGTAACTACCTATAAGCCAAAATACGCTAAATGATACTTGTTTAAAACAGTGTGTTTATTTTAAACGTTTCAAATGTTAAGAGATTTTGGAAATTTGTTTGTTCCTCTTTAGGTGACTTTTGAAACTTCACGAAGTACATATATTTTGTTATTTTTTGATAAAACGACCGTGAGACTCACTCATGGTGAGATAAACGGATCTACTCACGTTTTTTTTATAGAGATTACCTCGACGTGTTTCGGGCTAATCAGTGAGTGACCCATCATCTGGAGCATGCGCCACGGCAGCGGATAGACGATATTTTGTTCCTTCAAAAACAAATGAATGTAACTCGTGCGCTACCTACTGAGATGTTATCATCACCACAGAATAGATAATAGTACATCACATCGAATCTCCATAAATCAATTAACAATTTTATATGTTATGATCCATCCATGCGTTACACTTTTTGTGCCCATTACTTGTTTGTGGTTAACCAAACATGATGGATAATAACCTCAACCGTTAGTAACTATGACAGCCAAATCTTAAACTACCTACGTCTATTCACTGATATTTTTGTGTACAGGTTTATACGATTCAGATTAAATATACAAATTGACATACAATAGCGGATGCCGTCTAAATCATTGAACAATACCCAAATCTTTTGTTGTAACATTTTTTTTAATAACATATTTTGTTAATTATTTTCTAAGAACAGGGTGAAATTGCTCGTTGTAGGAAATATGACACCTACTGCATTTACGCAACAGTACAGGCAGTGGTACGGTCAGCAACCAGCAAAGTTTGTGGGTGGGATAAGCAGAGCAGAGGATACGAAACTTTACATAATCAAAACCATATATCTATTTTATTTTTGTAGCCACTATTTTAGGTATATTGCATCGTTTTTTAATTAGTTTGACACATACTTAGGAGTACTTAATAAACTTTTTAGTACTTGTTCTTGGACGGTAACAATAACAATAAATTATAAAAATTATGTAATTATAACAAAAAAAAATATAGTATAAAAAACATACTACACAATATTTAACCCTGAAAAAACTCGTCATTGTAGGTACTTTCAAAAATCACTACATATATTTATTTTTATTAAATATAAAACAAAGTCGCGGTCGCTGTCTGTCCAAATAATATGTTTTCTTCAATCTTTAAAACGACGCAACGGATTTTAACGCGGTATCTTTTAATAGATAGAGTGATTCCAGAGGAAGGTTAACATGTATAATTTATGCGTAATATTGTAGAGAAACAAAATTGCACCCGTGCGAAGCCGGGGCGGGACGCTAGTAACTTAATATACTTAGGTTACAAAATTAAAAGTACTCAGTGCCAACATAGTCGGACTTATCCCAAAAGGGATTTCTTACATGCTTCATTAATCTGTACTTTTAAGTGATTCTTATTTTCAGATAGTTATTAAATTTCAGACCTAGAAAAATTCTGCACCTCATTTTGTGCACTGTATGTACAGAGCTCATTTACGACGAATTGGGTAATGGAACGGCCTAGCTTCGCATAAAGGGATATTTTCAACTTTTGGGAATAAAATTATAACTGATGTTATTCAGTGACACAAAATAAAAATTTTCTTTATAAAATAAGTGGAACCGTAAAATTCATTCAATTGTATTTCTTTTGTTCTATACACCACTTACAATCTGGTATCTCGTTCTATTATGTTTTTTTTTTGTTGAATGTAAATTATATTTTCCTTAAGTAGCTGAGATTTCAATTAAGTATTTCTCGTCATCTGATAAGGTGTCATTTTCTTGTGCTAATACGGGTTTAACATTGACAATAAAAACACGATTGTTAATGAAGAAATTGATAGTAAAGGTTTTTCATCTTCCTGATATTTTTTTTATAACTGGGTAGCTCTATTAACTATCGTTATACTATGATTACAGAATCTTAGTTTAACTGGATAGTTATTAATATTATATATTCTGACCTATGTGTATCTCCTTAATTAAGAGTAGATATGTAACTACAAAATAAGTAATATCATTTAATTGTCAAATTCGTTAGTAAAAAATTACTTTTCTATGAAAGCAGAGCCTACTAATAAAAAAGTTTAGCATCATGGGTGTGTCACGTAAGCACTATTAATATTTGACTTGATCAGGATTAAAATAAGCGATATATCACAATGACACTTAATCCGTACCGGTTCTGCCGAAATATCAGCCGGTTACTGAGCTCATATTGTTCTTATTTTAAAAACTTACCTCAAATCGTTGAAGCAGCTTAAAACCTGGCCGGTTTATTTTTTTACACTCGTGTCAGTATTTTTTTTTTTTGTTACAGAGATATCAAATGGCGGGCGGGTGCTTATGGTGAGAAGCGCGACGGCACTGTGTTGCTAAACCCGCAGAGCATCTCTTATCATTGACGTCGTAGCGACTGACAAAAGCCGGCCGCATCCAAATAGTATTACCATAACAGCTATACACACAGCCGTGGACGTCAACAATGCAAGAAAAAAGTGACAGCGTGAAAGATAACCATACATTGTGATTAATTTAATGTTCTTTTCTACTCCAAAACTTTTTAAAAGTCAGTTAAAAAAGTCTTAATACTCTTAATGAAGTCACGATCACGAAGTCTGCTATCTGTGCTCGTTATTTAATAAATATACAATCAAATAGTCTTCGTCACCTGTGTGAATTTAGAATAGCACGTCTCCATTTCTTCCTTGGATGTCGTAAGAGGCGACTAAGGTATGTTTTAGGCGACAGGCCAACCTGTCACTATTATGCTATTCCTACCCCATTTGGGAATATATGCATAATATACAAGTGATGTATGAATGAACGTAATAAGTCTTCAGTCTTACAAACGGTCAAACAACTTTTTCGATTTTCGTACAACTTTTCACCACATAGAGGAGACCAATGCGCAATGAGAAAATAGACGCACTGTAGAAATCTAATGCTGAATACTAACTCGAGGTCATAAAATTTAGGGTAGTCATAGTTTATTCACTTACCTACAAAAAAAATATTAAAGTTATAAATTTTAGAATATACCTACTTTGTAGGTACGGTTATTAAGAATGTTCTGTCGATGATAGATCAAAATAGTCCATGTATTTTTTACTGAACTAGCATCGTTCACTGAAGCTTGTAATATTTAACTTATGCAACTGACACCTACCTAGGTACTTATCATCATTAATGTTATGATTATGAATAAAGAAAATAATGCAACTGTTTTCAGTTGGAACATCGTAGTGGAACTATTTATGAGTAGGTAGGGAGACCGCACCAGTAATGGACATAGAACCAGTAATGGACAATGACTCTTATTTACTCCCCACTAAGGAAAAGTCATTTGTTTTACAACAATCAATTCACAACTCTATGGTCTTTAAATTATGAATGAAGTGTCCATCACTGGTGCTTGTCAGCTTAAACCGTCCATAACTGGTGCCGTCACCCTAGGTACGTTACATTTGCGTGATTTCAAAATTTCAGTAGCATTTTTTTTTATAGTTAGTGTGTCAAAATTGTCGTTTACAATTAAGTAGGTAAGATTACTCAGGCACTAAACCTCATTTTAATTGCTTACTACTTTCATAGTATAATTAACACTTTGATTTCCACATTTTTCCACTAGGACACCACACAATGTTCACATAAGTGTCTTGATTTCACTCGAAATGCAATCAATATGCTGGCAACACTGCTACCCACAGACTGGCTCCGGGGACCCTGCATTATAGATCACCGATCAGTACCCCAACAAAGGCCGGAAGTAGGCCTTAGGAAATCGCAAAATACAATCTGTATTAAAATTTACCCGTAACCAATTGGGCATTTGAGTACAATGACATTTGACAGGACAGCAAGATCCTATTCAGGCACCTTTTTAATTAGCACTACCATAGTAAGTCATTTTAATATGAAACTACCATAAGAACATACACAAGCATAAGAAACGTTACATAGTCAAAACCATGATTATTTCACGTTTCACAGCCACTTAAACTTGCAGCATAAGTATTTTTATTATTTTTAAGTTTTAAGTTAATACCTAGATAAAATAAAATGTCAGGATACTAGTCCGTTACATAAAGCATACCTAAACCTAGAGTTAAGAGGAAATGGAGCGGTCATATTTTGTATGGAAACGTAGTCCCCTGATTCCTCACTGGATATTACCCGTAGAACAATGATTTTTTACATCAACAATCTAATGATATATTAGCATGTTCCTATGTTTTCCTTTTTTTCTTTATTGAACTATTAAAGGAGATATTAACCTTCAAAAACATGAAAAATTGGTAAGTTTTTTCTGTTGTGTTCAAACCTCTAGAAACTAATTTTAACACAATTATATCAAAATATAAGAACATAGGAACACAGTTATGACATTTCTTAAACATTTAATGAAAAAACATATTTAATCGGTTAAGTTTTGGAGAAGAAATCAGGGGACTACGAAACGTTGTTTTTGAATAATTTTCATAGGTATTTTCGGTCCGAGCTGTAGTTGTTCTTATCGCACTCGACGTCGTCTGGGCAGGTCACGGCGCGACAGCAATAGATTTAGCAAATACCTATTTTTCAATTCTTTCGACCGGCATATTGCCTCTTAATTTAATTTTCACAATTTTTTAAACATTGGTCCAAAACCACTAAGGTCAGGTGGGGGAAGAGAAACGCAGGGGTAAGAGGGCACTACAGACCATACTCACTCATAACTCGTACGAGTTATGGTCTGCGGTGCCTCTTACCCCTGCCCTGCCCCTGAGTTTCTCTTCCCCCACCTGATCTTATATAACGTTCGTAAATAATGTTTATGCCCTCTTAATGGCCTCTTATTTACGACATCCACGGAATAAATGCTGGAGAGGTGTTATTCTCAACCCGACTATACACGGTCACCCAATAGTGAAATTAATAATATCTACATTATTTATAAGCGTCATGCAGGGCGCATCTAAAAACTGCTAATAGATAATGATGAGCCACGAACTAGCTCGAAACTTGATGTAAAGGCTTGTGTTTATCAATTACATTTCACTACACACGTTTGCACAAATGGCGTAAAATACTGACGCATCGTTGCATGTTTTTATTACTTTTTATACATAAATTATAATAATGAAGCTACGAAGCTTATACGATGAGGTGATGTCTTATGGTTTTGTTTAGATATAGAGGTGGTGAGGTGGCATTTAAACACCGGTTTAGATTAAGAATTCACGTAATATCAGTGTCATTTTTTAACACATCGCTACTACAGTTAGCAACAAAGATATCGACACAGTCAAACCGCTATAAATAATTAACGCTTCTATTGTCTCGACATTAAGGTCGCGTGGATATGTTTGGCACTTTGATCGTGTCGATATCTTTGTTGCTGACTGTACCTATTTGTATATCTAAAAACGGGAAAAGAGACTTTACACGTAATTTTGAATGCGTCATAAACTTCTACTTACTTAAGTAAGAACTTTTTCCTTAAAGATAGCAGGTATACGTACTTAGCTGATGTCAGAATGTAGGTACTTTTCTTCTAACTGTAAAGCAATTCCAAGTAGTACGATAACTAGATACCTGAGCGGGATAAACCAGAGATTTATGACAGAGTACCTACCACAGTGCAGTACTACATGTAGTTACCGGCATATATATATTTTTTTTTTTGGAAAGTAGGTAAGTTTGCACATCGATTTCTCCAGGCAAAGCGAAACGTGAACTTACCCCCACTACAAAAACCTTGCCAACTTTGATTGATTTGACTTTATTATTGTACACTAAAGGCACATTTGACCCTATTATTACGATATCATCATCCAGCCTATATACGTCCCACTGCAGGGCACAAGCCTCCTCTCAGTATGAGAGGGCTTGGGCTACAGTTCCCACGCGGGCCCAGTGCGGATTGGGATCTTCACAAACAACATTGAATTGTTTCGTCGCTGTGTGCAGGTTTCCTCACGATGTTTTCCTTCACCATAGCTCGTGGTAAATATCAAATTCGATATCGCACATAAATTCCGAAAAATTCAGAGGTGCGAGCCCGGGGTTTGAACCCACGACCCTCTGCTTGAGAGGCCACAGGTCGAAACGCTGGGCTACCACGGCTTTTTTTTATTATTACGATATGCATCAATCTAAACAGGGTGTAACATCCCTCACCGCGGCGTTAATTCTCAGGTGTAAGTAGCTGTGGAATGTTCAAAAAATGTTTTTTTTTGTCATAAAAAACTCATCTCACAGAAAAAAATTAAACACAATTTGGAGCGTTTCGGATCAGACTGGCGTGATTTTGCTAAAAACAGAGACGCGCAGAAAGAGAACGGAGAGGGTTTTGCCCTGCAGTGGGACACTTAATTAAAAAAAAAGTTGAGTCGCTCAAATAGAGCGGTGGCGCACAGTGCGCGTTTGGCAGCAGCAGCCGCCGCGGCTACGAATTAGCACGAAACATCTCGAGTTAAACTCGCGTGAGTTATCCGTTTATTTTTCAACATTTAAAAATAAAACATAAAAAAACCTTGACTCTACATTTTACACAAGACGCGGGATAGCCTTGCCGATGTAGTGGAGTGGGCGCTTTTTTTCTTAGTGTTAGTTATTTTATCAAAACTTTAAACTGCGATATTTTAGTATTTAAGAAGCTTATTTTTTGTAAGTAAGTGTATGTCTGTAGCTTTTTTTAAGCTGACTATTGAAGTATCACCGGGGGCTAGGGGTTTTTACACCTCGTTTATCATATCTGATATAACCCATTTTGGATAAATGACTTCGTGAATCCGACATGAATTCTATCCAATGGGTACTTTAATAAGTCTCAGACCTAAAACTTAAAGAATTTAATCAGAATGAGGAAAGAATAGGATAACACACTTTAAAAATTGCATTTTTAGACTGAGTTGTTGATTTGTTTGCTGTTTGATGCGTACCTAATTTATTTCCAAAGGAAAATAATGCATATCCTCATTTTGATGTAATCGATTTCTACCGGTCCAGGGTCAAAAGGTTTTTCCTAAGCCACGTCGTTAGCGCTGCGTCATTGATACGGGTGGATCACGACTAATCCGGTGTATCAATGCAAAGGTATTCCCCGGCGCTCTGGCTATGTAGTACGCTGCCTCGACATAAATGTCACACCCTAATCAGCCGGCTTTGCGCGGTAAGGGTTCGTGTACACGGTACCGCCTCCACCTTTGCGCTACGTGGTCGGCAATAAACTTGGCAAGATTTTATAGTAAAGGATCCCGCTATACAACGACCTTCACCGACCTGGTTAAGGGATCATACACATTTTTATGTAATTTAACATAACAAAGAATGTATTGTATATGGGGTTGCCTAGCACAGTCCATGATATTTTTAATGTTTTTTTTTCTTTTAATATATTTCACCGGTTTGGTTAATAGACAAATTTTACACCAAAGACGAAGCAAGTAATTTTTAGAAAATCTATGAATACAGAATTACTAACTTTACAAATATGATAAATTTTCCTTTGAGCAAAATACCCTATCTACGATATTTAAGGTACTTCCCCTTCATGGCCCATAATTCTGGGACATCCTGTATATTTATATCTACTTAAGGATCTAGAGCTTCTTCCCTTTTAACAGTCACTTCCAAAATAATAAATCATCTATTAGGTTCTTATTTGCTTCCATCGCCTTCACTTTTTCATTAGTGTAATGTTTCAAATGTTTTTTCAATTAAGTTTAAGTATATGTACCTACTTCTTTATTCTGGTGAAATTCAATAAGAATCGAAACTTAGCGCTTGTTTTAGTTACAAAGATGGTTCTCGCCAAAGAGCACGCTGTGAGCGACATAAACAAACCAAAGATTGGACATGTCGTTAATTGCGTTGATCCAGTACTTTTTCTTGAACGTCTCGTTGGGATATTCAGATTTCGCATCACAGATAACAATCTGGAACCCACAACTGGCCGGATGAAGATATTGGGATTAGTCATATCGACGGTGGTCAGTGTTGTTTTTGTCGTCACCTTTAATATAGATTTGGATACGATAGATTTGATAGAGATCTTTCCTTCTGTCGTGTTTCTGATTCAATATGTAACTTCCGCCACTATAACGTCTTGTTTTCTAACAAAAGCTAATATTCAAATTATGACATTGCTAACTGGCATCGATGATATACTTCGTATCAATACGAGTGAAGCGTTTTATAACAGATCGAAGAACCACACCGTCATTGCACTAGCAGTGATATTAATTATACACTTCATATCCAGTGTAAGCGACTTCTTGTTTCAGGGAAGAAATTATTATTATGGCATTATCAGCGACTTACTTTATTACGCGCTTAATTTTCTACAAGATCTGGAAATACTATTCTTCTTTTTAATGATATTAATTCTGAAAAGAAGGGTAGAAATTGTAAATCATTATCTAGTAAAGTTTATCCACCGTGATGACAGCCTGGGCAATATATCGGTTTATACTATTCGCCAGCAGAACATGAAATCCACAAAAAAGTTTGAATTGCTTGGAAACATTCCAGTGAAGAATATAACCGAATTATCCTCAGCATACGACATGATAGGTGAAACCTGCAGCCTCGTTAACAAGATATACAATTATCAACTCTTCATGACTCTCATATCAGCGTTTGTATACATTATAATAGCTTTATGGACTTCGCTGTATTACTTCCGCACGGAGGCTTACAAGGCTGGTAACTTAATGATTATATTATTGTGGTGCAGCAACGAGATATTGACCGTAGCGTCGATAGCATTTGTTTGCGAAGCTTTGCTGGCGACACGCGACGACACTAAAGTGCTGGTGAACGAGCTGGTGATGGACTACGGGCTGCCCGCGGAGGCGCGCGCGCAGGCGAAGGCGTTCATGCAGCTGGTCGACGCGTGGCCGCTGCGCATATTCGTCTACGACATGTTTTCCGTCGATATAACATTGATGTTAAAATTCATTAGTGTTTCGACGACTTATTTGATTATTATAATACAAATTTCTCATTTCGCATAAAAAATACTAAACAGAATTAACAATTTCACAAACTCTGAACAACATTAAGATGGGTTAAAACCTCAGCACACTTTATAGCTTTTTTTGTTGCATCTCTTTCTTCGTGAATGAATCGCCAAAGCAAGCACTAAGCGAGAAGGTGATAATGATAAAATTACTAACATAAAGACACAGCTTAAATGTTCTCACATTCAATAGATTTTGTTTGAACTGGAAAGAGTTGGGCATGTTTGACTATTACAAAACTGACAGTAATATTTTAATACTCTTGAGCAACTTCATAATAACAATCTCCCGTTGTAAACTTTTTCATAAGGATTACATAGTTATATTTATGTACGAACTCGACTAGTAGGTAGGTACTCTTCATATCAACCAAAATGAAGAGTTATTACTACAGGACTTGTACTAATATTAATAGTGTTCATATCCAGCGAAACTGATTTATTTATGCTTGGCAAGGATGAAGACTCTTGGCATGATCAGTGATATGACGCTGACGTACGGTCAGCGCCATAAATATAATTGTATAACATGACTGCATTGTATATCTTTCTTTGCTATCGACTGTAAGGCGAACGACTCAGTGTTATTGTCGCTTTAGTTGATAGATTCTGCGTGTCGTTTCGAAGTTACGTATCTCCATTTATAACGTGCATGTCGTAAGAAAGTAGAGTTTGTTAAGGTGTATCGTAGATTGTAGATTGCTTTAACATTTATTTATTGCTTTTATTTATTGAATAACTAAAAATTGTGCTGAAAATGGTGAAGAAACGTGAATTAGGTAATAGGGATATGAACTCATGGTTTTGGCTATGTAACGATAGCAGAAAATCTAGACTTGTTCCCGAATTATTGGTCGGTGATGGGATGGTAAAAAATCGGGACAATGGAAAACAATCGGGGAAAGCAAAGCATGGGGGGAGGTCTTTGCTCATCAGTGAAACGTAAATATCTTTAATATCGTTATGAATGTTTGCTTTATGAGTAACTTTCCGTTTCTGTATACTCATTCCCTTTAGTAACACGTCATGTATAAGTAAATATTAAATGTTATGTGTAAGTAAGTAGCATCACGTATATTTACTAGTGTATTACTCAATAAGCACATAAATAAATATTACTATTTCTAAAATGATACGCCTTTCATTATACCTAGCTTTTACTCAGCAATTGTCCTGTTAAAGTAGACTTTGATAAAATATCGAGATTGCTCGGAATTACTTAATTAAGTCTTAATGTGGGTGGTATTCTGTGTTAACGTGAAGTTAAATATAGACGAATCAATACATTTGACATACTGGGAGGAGGCCTGTGTCCAACGGTGGTACATATATTATACTTAAATGTCAACAATATTTGTGTAGATACTCCAATTCATAAATTATATTGTATCATCCAACGGCCTTCCCTGTTTACTCATTACTCAGGTACTTACATCAAGCATGTTTTAATTCATTATACTTCAACGTTGGCAGCCAACTCGATTCCAGTCTGTTCTTGGGAAGCACACAGTTATGGCTGAAATAACGGCTGAAAAGGAAGACAATGGCGATGAAAAAAAAAACCAGAAAGCTACAAAATCCAAGACCGAGAATATCATACGCTGCATCAATCCAGTTCTTGTTTTAGAACATATTTTTGGAATATTCAGATTTCGCATAACGGAGAAAAATTTGAACCCCACTTCTGCTTTAATGAAAATATCTGGAATATTCATGACGGCACTCGTAACCATTATTTTTGTTGTCTCTTTTGACGTGACACAAATACTTATTTCGGGAAATCTGGATTTAGTAAACACAGTGAGGGATTTTCCGACTGCCGTGATCTTGACTCAATACGTTTCATCGGCTGTTATGACTTCTTGCCTACTGAGCAAAGCCAACATTCGTATTATAAACTTGGTAGCGGATCTCGACACCACACTTCATATCAACACATGCGACGAGTTCTACAGAAAATCAAAGAATTACTCCATTATCGCCCTTGTGGTGGTAGTAATAGTTCACTTAATATCAAGCATAAGTGATTTCCTCCTCGAAACTTTCAGTCAAAGTGGCAATGCGACGAGTTTCATCAGCAACACTGTTTACTATCTACTGAATTTCGTACAAGACCTGGAAATATTGCTTTTCTTCTTGATGATGAACATGATGAAATCTCGGCTGAAGGTTATCAATCACTACCTGGTCAAGTGCATCAACAATGATGACAGCCAAGACAAAGTATCAATTTATACCATTCGTCATCAGAACGCAAAGACTGAAAAGAATTTCAACCTGCTCAAGAGTATTCCGGTCTCAAATTTAGGCGAGCTGTCGTTGGCATACGACATCGTCGGCGATATTTGTCACCAAGTCAACATGGTTTACAACTTTCAAATATTCATGACCCTTATTTCAGCATTTGTCTACATTGTCATAGCTTTGTGGAGTTCGCTTTACTACTTCCGTACCGACAACTACTCTGGCACTAGTATAATTGCTATATTCCTGTGGTGTTCCAGCGAGATGTTGACCGTAGCTTCGATGGCATTTATTTGTGAAACGTTGCTGTCAACGCGCGACGACACCAAAGTGCTGGTGAACGAGCTGGTGATGGACTACGGGCTGCCCCCGAGCGCGCGCGCGCAGGCGAAGGCGTTCATGGAGCTGATCGACGCGTGGCCGCTGCGCATATATGTTTACGACATGTTCTCCGTCGATATAACACTGATGTTGAAGTTTATAAGCGTCTCGACGACTTATTTGATTGTTATCATACAAATATCACATTTCGTCTAAAAAATCAATTGTGTGGTTGTGTAGAGTGCTGAAAAACTTAGAGTTATATCACGTGTGAAGTGAGTGAGAAGAAAACATTCTTCAATTAGTTTCGTTGCACGTGTTGAAAGCGTATATTAAACAATGAAATAATTAATCTGTTAATCAGTAAGTAGTGTGTAGGTATTTAACGTGAATAACTAAAACATATTTACCGTTAGATATGTATGTATTGTGTAAGTACTTATACCTAATTACAACAATTAAATGTAAACATATCACAAAAATAATAAATTTAAGGCCTTCCGTAGGTATGTGTGAAGGTTAATATACACAAATATAAAACAGCACATGGCATCAAATGTGATGGACAGGCACAGCACCATTAAGTAGATTAAAATTATTTCTGTCGATCACGTAGTAATTGGTTTTCATTTTACATATTTGTTCATTACAGATTAACGTCTGTTTTTTTTTCAAAATTCTGGTAGGTTTAATTTCGGGAAAGTTCCTAATTCCTAATTAATTCTCAATTTCGCTTAAGCAATTTAATAACACTAATGAATGAGTTGAGAATAATTAAATAATTTGAAAATTTACTAACCATAAAATACCAAAAAAGAGCTCCCGTGGCATGATGCCCAAAAGGCTGGAAGTGGCAGCGTTGCGCCTTTTAACAACTGCGCTAATACTTTGGGAGAAAAAGCTCCCAGCCTGTTGATCATCGGGCGCTTTTTTAATTCCTTAAAAAAATGGTGGCGTTGGGAACCAATAATGAACACACTCGATTCTTATAGCAACAAAGTTATAGGCAAAACCGCGACCCTTATATTTAATATTAAAAATACCTATCTCCACTAGAAAAAATCTTGCTAAGTTATGTACCGGTTAAGTTAACTATTGCCTATTGGATTATTAGGTAAGTACCTACTGATTGCTTATTTGTGGTTATTCATGGTTGTACGTGACTAATTGTTAATTAATTATTTTCCGCTTCCTATTGTTAAATTAATAATTCCACAACAGCCTACGAAACAGAAATAAAATCATGTATAATTATTATGTAGTACCTACTACCGTTAGTACTACGAAAGGAAAATAAGGCAGGCCAAAACGATCAGAAGAAAATTACATACATACATACATATTCTCACGCCTGTATTCCCAAGAGGGTAGGTAGAGCAAATGAATTCAAAAATCCAGTGCCACGTTTAGCAATTTCAGGGTAAATAGCTGGTTAAACGTGACATTGCATGCAGTGACAGGTTGCTAGCCCATCGCCCACAATACACTAACCCTTTCCCAGAGTCGACTCTTACGACACCCACGGGAAGAAAGGGGAGGTGCTATTCTAACCCGGCACTGTGTAAAAAGTGTGGGTAAAGAGGAAAAGAGGAAAATTATAAAAAAAATATTAAAGTAATTTCATTAAACAAGGAAAGTGTGTTAGGCCAAGTCGTTCAAGGGCGCCCTCAAAGAGACGGACCAGATCGCCGATGTTCTAAAAAAAGACCAAATTAGGAGTATTCAAAACCGTCGAGCTTGTATGTCAAAAGTAATGAATGTGAGTGGATCGAGAGAAGTATGCCAGAATAAGAGCGAATGGCGTTCTGTTGTCTCTGCCTACCCCGCTTGGAATGAGGCGTGGCGTTTATGTATGTATGTACAAAATCATTACAGAAAATAATAGGCATTTTTGATTTAGCTATTCCTTCCTTAAGGAACAAGGAATTCTTTAGTAAATTAATTAAGTAATAACATAAATAAGAACTTTGCGTATTTTCTTATTGAGGTAAAAATGCTAATTACCACTATTTCACCAAGTAAATTTACTCTGCACTAATTCATAAGACGTAATAAAACAACATTTCACAAGGCATAATTTTATTTTTTTTATATACAAAGCTGAAAATAATTTATAAATAAGTACAAAAGAATATTCTTAAAATAAATCGGTAACTATGAGAAGCGAGCCTCTACAGCTGCGGTTCCGTGGCAGAGTTCGGTGGTTAACGTTACAAAAACTATTCCGTGTGGCAACTGTAGGCCGGTTAGGTATAAAAAGTTTAAACTAAGCCGTAACACAAACTATTCAAATGTAAATCAGTAGATAATTAAGTAAACATGTTAAACTGTTTTTAATAAATGTTCCGATTTTTTGTTGTTGTATGCTAACCAAGAGCTTGTCGCGAGATACCTATGTCATAAATAACTTAGACATGGTGTAATGAACTGGAGCTATAACAACAAAATCAACATTTTTGTAATGAATAACGGTCACTTGCCATAACATCCTTTTAATTATCTATTTTCAAATAACGACAACGTATAAAAACTGAGAACAATACACAAAACAAACTAAGTATGCTAGAAGCTTTTCATGCATTAGCTGTCGTATAATTTGGCATTATATCAAAACATTTTATGTCAGCACCAATTTTGTAAGTAATAATATAATTCCTTCATTCCCCAAAATAAATAAAGAATAAAAAATCTTTCCTTCATTATATCCAGTGACCGTTACGGTAAATATGAATCGAAAATGGTCCGAATTGCTTCGAGAAAAGGATGGTACGGCCGTGACGCTTTTTTGCTCGACTTGGTGGGGGCACGGCCGTGCCCCCAGATATTTATACAAAGTGGGAGTATACATTATGACTCTCACGGATATAATATTATGATAAGTTAATATATCTCGCATTACTTTCCCATGTAGGTAAAATGTATACATTTAATCGTTTGATCAAATTAAAAATTAAAAATTGCACTATACCTAAATGGGTGCAATAACAAAATAGTTAATTAGATTTGAATATTTTGAATTATGACGTAGATTTCATCCTGCAACCGGTCTTCAATACAGCTTATTTTGTAATTTTAAATAAGTTATTCACTTATTTAAATATGTTAAAAAATATATGGTAATTGTTCTTAAATTAAGCACACAAAATAATTAGACTAGCCGTTAAGTATGATTAACTAATTTTGTCAGTTGATTTGTTTTCTGCCTACTTGTCTTTGTCACACCTATAAATACTTTAAAAATACATGCATAGGTTCGCAAAAATATATACATAGATCAAAATAGAACAAGTGCATTCGTGAACAAGCACTATCATATTTTTTATTTTTTAACCACACTTATCATAATTTCCCTACGACACGTTCAGAAGCATTAAGAAAATGGCATATATATCGAAACCTGTATTTGTAGTTATACGTTGCATAGTGATTATATTAAAATAATGTGTAATAAAATATGTAAACAATAGGTATTTATACATTTAAAATTCGAACACATCGGAAATGGCTGGTAATTAAAAAACATTTATTTTTATTGGATCACGTGGAACATTACATTTCGTATTTTGTTTTATTTAGGCACATACACATATACATTATATGGAACTAAATGAAACTATCAGGACTCTAGCACTAAAGAGACCTACAACAGTTTTTTTTTTGTCAGTGTACATATTTTAATCTTGGGTAGTGGAAACAAATTATAGACCAATGCTTGAAAGCAATTTAAAAAACAATGAAATTTTGTGCACTGATTAAAAAAACCGTTAGATAAGAACGTGTTAAAAACCGTTTAAAAAGAGATAACTTTATCCGTCATTAACTACATATTAAAATTTTTAAAGTAAGTTTTCAATACATTATAGTTAACGACGATAAGCAAGATCAGTAATATTTTTATTATTCCTGAAGTTGTGGAAATGAGTTGGATACAAGTTTTATATTCGATGTCTGTACAATGAATGCACTTGTGGTAACTCTTAAGTTATCTACCTAACTAATCTAAGTTTCCACATGCATATCAACCTAAAGTATTGGTTCTGATGTTTAGGTAAATAAGGTAAATGTCTCAATGCCCAACACTGCCACAATAGCTAGCATCTTCATCTAAATTATTATTAATAAAAATGAAAATCAGTTTGTACTCGCTAGTAATATTAGCACAGAGTAGAAGTCGATTGGGTATTGGATTTTAGATGTAAGACATTGAGTCTTTTACCTTACCTTTTTCAAAACACTTCACGTATAAAATTTGTGGTAAGTACCTACTAATATTTTTCTTGCTGCAAATGGCATATCCTGACATATCTATCAAAATACAATGGGGAGTAAATTTACATTGGGCCTAAATGCAAAGAAGTGTAACAGGCAAGTTTGTTTTCATCTGTACATACCTACTCCACGCTTGATGTAAATTTCACGCAGTTGTAAGTGTTTTGTCGACATATGCTTTAAAGCGTCAAATACTGTAAGAATTATTACCAAACTACTTGAAATAATTGAGACGTTTCATTATAATAATATCAAGATCACTGACATAAATTCGCCTTGCCTAGACTGGTGGCCGAATACTAGACGAATATTTACGCGCCATTGCCGTTTTTTGTCTGACTTGAGCATATTATTTGGCAATTTTTCGCTCTCAAGATGCGTGAAAGAAAGAGATAACAAACAATCTTTACGTTTTAATCGGGGATACACGTTAGTATGCTAAGACCCGAGTTTGTAGAACAACTTTGATAAAAAATACTATACCTAATGTGGTAACTTGAAAGTACTTTAATACGGGCCTGTACACACTTAGCGTCCTCCGACATAGATTTATGTCCTCCGATCATCGTCGTCTCGCTAACGTTCGTAATACGCTAAGTGTGCCGCACAACTAGGTACCAAAGGTTGTCATCGTAAACCTAGGCAAGAAAGCGAACATAGTCAGTGATCAAGTGTTACACTCACGATGGATACCATTTGGCAGAGGTTGGGAGTGGCTGCGTCAGTGCAGCGTAACGTTGGCGGCGGCGTGCGAGCGGCGCGCGGCGCGGCGCAGCACGTGCGGCGCGAGCGCAGGGTAGCCCCCCTCCACCACGCGCACGACGCGTATGTGGATCTAAAAAATAGATTGATCGGTCTTAGCAGACGCTCAGTCTTTTTCTTAATGGAAGAACGCACGTTAGTAGCTTTTGAAAATGTCAGACTATGCTAACTAATCTTTAGTCTTAGGTAAATTGATGGAATTAAAGATAGCATTCGAATTTTTTATACAATTTATAGAGGGACTAAGTCACAATCAAATAAATTAAGATAAATATTTTTAAATTATCAAGATAAATATTTATCCTTCGCTATTTGAATATTCATAATTTATCTCTATAAAGTTAAAACATATTGATGAGATAATTCCATGTGTATTATTACAATCACATAGATAAGCTGAAAAGCTGTTAAAAAGGTCAACACAGAGTAAGGTTAATAATAACATTAATAAAGTCACTGTTTGTGCTACGATATGACATAGTATTTGGAACAATAATTAAGTCAAGGTAAATTTTATGCTCTAAAATATGGGATAACATTGTTCCCGAAACAAAAAAATGTGCACCTGCTTCGTAAGTGCAACCGATTATAAAAAAACGCGAACAAAGTTTTTCCACCTGTTTATCTACAGACAGCCTTAATATTGAGGCAGTAAAACGTGTCTTTTTTATTTCCCAAATGCAACAGACAGAGCACATTAAATCTTATAATAGACAAAACTATAATATGACTATTAATTTTCATGTTTAGACGCCATTTGAACTTAATTAAATGTACTTAATGGTTAAAATAAATCTAACGACCACTGGCTGGTTATACGGTCATGTCATAATTTATTAGACAAATTGGCTTCTGTTCACGAATTAAGAATCACCAGCTATAGTACCTTTACGCGCACGTTTACCTCATGCTTGTTGACTTGTCTCCGGAAGTACTTGTGGAAGCGCGTGGAGAGAGCCCAGACGGCGCCGTTGTCGCGCTCGGCCCATCGCACTTCCGCGCAGAATTGCAGCTTCTCCGAGTCTTGGGCGAGTACTCTGCAATGACGGGGTAACATGAGTCACTCAATAACATCTCAACCTCCGCTTAGATAATCCGTTTTGCATGGCAAGGCGCGGGTCGAATCGCTTGCGAGTAGACTATACCTGTCACTGTCTACTTAACTAGAAACGTCAAGAATTACAGTCTCACGCGCCAGTCGACCCATGCGTCTTATCGTGCTAAGCCTAAGAGTCATCAATTTGTTTTAAGTGAGAACACCACCATCATCTTATCAGCTATTACTGCTGCAAAGCAATGCTTGCATTGTTGCGTTCCGAAGCATTAGCAAGACCGCCGGTACTATTGCTGTAACATGAGGCATTACAGTTTGGGCCTCTGGGTTCACAATGCATCTGCAGTATGTATGCGATTGCGGATGTCTAATGGCGATCATGAACACTTATTCGCAGCTAAACTATTTACTCGTGTGCCTTTCTTATGGTAGGAAAAAATATATAATTGTTAAATTAATTTATTGAAAAAAAATTATTAATCCATTCTAAATATTTGCATGCCAACTTATCTGGTTCCGCGTATCACTGACCAACGCAATCAACGTCTATAAGACTATTATATATTATCGTGTCTATTAAATGCAAATAAATGTAATTAATTGCTTTAGCAATTATATAAGGCTTTGGCTGATACTTTAGTGGTTTAGATACTTTAGTGGCCTCGAAGCGTGAAATAGTCATGAATTTGTCTATGTAACGTTTCGTGAGTTCTGTCGCGCGCAACATTACATAGGCAAATCCCTTCGGTCGGCTCTGTCGACTTACGTACAAGTCAAGGCGCGGGGCTTCAGCTTCAACTTACAATTAGGTACTTATTTAATTGTGTCAATGAATGTTATATCTTTTACGTGAAATTTGTTAGTCTGATCAAATTACAGAAGAACATTTTTAAACAATACCTACACTTAATGCCGGGACCCTGCAGACTGTCAATTACGGACGCGAATGCGAACACCACTCGAAGGATTCTCGTTTAAAATATCTGCTAAATAAATCTACAGTATAATGTTTTGTCTACATGTATTTTTTGAGTCCATCAGATTTTGAAATTCACCAAGAAGAATGCGTTGTACAAAACTCTCTTGTTATACTCGTACGTATAGGTAGAATCTATTCGTTCATTGCGGAAACATTTTCAACACTATGTAATTTTAATTACACTCTTCCAGTTGCGTTTTTTTCATCGGTTCACTTAATTTCTTCATGAATATTGCCAGCACGTTATGCGAAACGTGTTTTTTTCTTATTTGCATGTTCACTTGATCAATGCCAGATTCTGGCAGAAACAAATATCGTTTCCAATACTATATGTTTACAGTGAATGTATCACTAGCAACGTCGTAAACAATTTGTATGGAGAATTTTACAGCGCCCCTAGCGGTCACATGTGGAGGTAAATATCTGAAGTGCATAAGTCCAACTGTTAATTACCTATGCGGTTTATCTACCTCCAAATCATCATGTCCTTAATGTACGCCAGTTGCTTATTGCGTTTGAACGTACCTATAGATAGTAACCATGATATGGATGTAGATAAAAGTGTTTTAAATTTGCACCCCCTCGTAGTCTTTGTAAGATTTTACCTATGAGAGTTGGTGATAGGATTCCAGGCGGCGATGGCCGTCTCGATGATGGGGCTGAAGATGATGGTGTCGTCGCGAGGGTCGACGGCGATGCCCAGCCCCTGCGAGGACTTGCGGCCCACCAGGTTCACGGGCAGGTCGGTGCCCTCCGCTGGGGGACCGGCGGCCAGGACCGCGGTGGACACGCTGAAGAGTCTGCAACGAACATACGTAGAGTAAAACTTGATTAAATGGGAGCTGGCTGATTGAGGATCCTCTGTTGCTATGAAGTCCTGGTACTTTCTTATTTAATTACCCGTATTAATGGGACTTTTCGAATCTGTAGGCTTAGCACAGCAATATGCGCGAGATGTTCACGTACGAGATAGACTATATCTGTCACTTTCTGACGTTTCTAATTAAGCAGTGACAGGTATTAGTTTATCTGGCGCG
This sequence comes from Adoxophyes honmai, assembly GCA_005406045.1. Lineage (NCBI taxonomy): Eukaryota > Metazoa > Arthropoda > Insecta > Lepidoptera > Tortricidae > Adoxophyes > Adoxophyes honmai. Next base: position 194,316 of record BHDV01013066.1, read on the forward strand.
CAACTCTACTTGTGTCCTGTGTCGTGCTAAGCCGGATGGTTAAATGAGATCTGATTTTTAGGATGTATTCGACGTTAACCTCTATTGAGACTCCGGAATGGAAGAAATGGAGAGGTGTTTCAAAACAATTTAACTTTTTGCTACTAGCTTCACCCTAGTTTCGTTCGCGTTATCCAATCCAAAACATATGTATTGATTGATAATTAATAGGTACAGTTCAACTAAAAAGTCAAGAAACTAATTAGGGCGCCAATTTTTAAGTCTTTTTTTATTGCAATTTAGTGTGTTTTCTTGACTTATTCGTCGGTCCAGAAGTACCAAGACAACATTAATCTGCATTACTTTATTATAACTAAAGGCAGTCATAATTATTTTGACCGAAACGTAAACAAGTGACAGTGTTCTGCAGAATTATAACAAAAAGATGTGACGAATCTCTTCAACTTGTATATTTTTAAGATATTTTTCCTGTTTTTGAAGTGCCGTTTTGGATAACGTCTTTATTTACAAACACCTGTATCTACACGCGGCCTACCTAGTTATTAGGTAGGTATTTGTAAGTAGGTACTGTGGTTCTCTAATCTGAACAAAGCATAAAAGGAAACTTTCAAAAAATTCAGAATTTCGTAAAGTGAAATTTCTCCATATCTTGCATGGGGATTGTTTTTTTTTTTTTAATTCCTTACGTTATTTGTCAAAACGTCCTAAAGTTTCCTAGAACTTTTCTAATTGATCATAAATTTCTAACGTCTATACCTACTTGCATTTAGCTAAATTATATCGACGCTTGTTAAGGCCAAAATGGTATATGTGTCATTTTTTAGGAAAGTCAATTTCGCTTTATCCGAAAAACTTGCTAATTTCTATAAAGTAAGTACTTATCTCACTAAGAAATTCCCATAAAATGTCGCATAAATCCCATTGCGCAAGATATTTTAAGTAAGTAAGTAAGTAAGTAAACACTTTATTGTACAAAAGTAAAAAAACACAAAAACAAAATTATATACAAATGAAATGGCAAAGTACAAAGGTGAACTTATCCCTTAAGGGATCTCTCACAGCCAACCTTTGAGAGGCAGAGAGGAAACGAAATTACATATTGAGACCGACATTTTTTTTTTAGGATTTTGTAGGATAAACGCTGTCCTAGAAGTGCTCATATAAATATTGAAATAATATACTAAGTAATACTCCAGCACCATACGCACACGACCACACGACAGCACCATACGCGTGTCGACACGCACGCCTGATAGTCTACCTGGCATTTTCTGACGTCTCTATTTAGACGTAGACAGGTCTATCTCACACGCAACTCTACTCGCGCCTTGCTGTGTTCAGCCGGCTGTTATTCTCGTTATTGATGATAGCTGTCGGGTCACAAATCGTACGCCCCATGTGTTTACTCTGTCGTTATCTAAAACCTTAAGTATATCCACTAGGTATAAATCTCTGGGCTGGTCTTTGACGCTAACCTGTCAGTAGCCACGGCCTGGTAATAGAGCAGGCCCTGGGCCGGCGAGTGGGCCAGGCCAACAATGCCGTCCATGAGGGTGAAGCGCTCGCCATTGATGTCGTACTCTTATGTCGGGGTCAGGTCAGGGTACATGGAGGCGTGGGTCACGCGTCACGCGTTGTTATCTAAAACCTTAAGTATATCCACTAGGTATGAATCTCTGGGCTGGTCTTTGACGCTAACCTGTCAGTAGCCAAAGGCTGGTAGTAGAGCAAGCCTTGGGCCGGCGAATGGGCCAGGCCGACAATGCCGTCCATGAGGGTGAAGCGCTCGCCGTTGATGTCGTACTCGCCCATGTCAGGGTCCGGGTACATGGAGGCGTGGGTCACACGCCATGCGTTGTCGCGATGACCGTCGTACACGATAATTCCTGGAATAAAAAGATTAACTCTATACAATCAACAATGACAATGCCTAAAGAAAAAAAAATACAAGAATTTGGATTTGAATCCGTGCTTAGCGAATTTTTTTCTTTGGAGGCAGGTCAGCATCAGATCATCTTTCTGTGAGCTACCCTTCGAGTTGTATAGTCATCTCGAAATTTTCAAAGTTACAATTGACGCGGCCGAAACGTCGAGGTAATTTAAAATCATTTTGAAGCGTGATTGAGTCGCGCGTAATTATAAATATACATACATACATACATACATATTCTCAAGCCTGTATTCCACGTTTAGCCATGTCAGGATAACCAGATGGTTAAACGTGATATTACAGTGACAGGTTGCTAGCCCATCGCCCACAATACACTAACCCTTTCCCAGAGTCGACTCTACCCACGGGAAGAAAGGGGGGTGCTATTCTAGCGCGGCACCACACATAAATTATATACACATTTAATTATAAATTATATCAATGAAAATAATCTATAATTATTATTCTTGTGATTTATTTTAATGTATGTAAATCAACATGCAATGACCATATGTAAAGACATTGATTGAGGTGGGCTTTTCTTCATATTATTGGGAATATACGTTTATTTACTTGTGATAACAATTGTTTTAAACTCGTTGGAACAAATCGCAACGTAACCTATGTTTGACCCTGAAATCCCTGGAATGACAAAGATAAAATGTTAAGACAGCAAACTATCGTGCTCATGACTTAACAAGATTGACAGCTGTAGTACTGGTTCCGGAGAGTTTAAGGGGCCGAGTAAACGCGCATAGCCTAGACACGATATTTAATGTACATATTATGTACTGAAGTAAATCAATTGGTTTTTCCAAACATTTTTAGGGTATGTACCTACTTATCAGCAATTGTTTCATCAATCATACATACAACAAATTCGGCTTGAAAGCAAAATATCGCACAGTCAACTCTAAAAAGTCTAAAATCATCTTTCAAATAGCGTTTAGCATTCTAATATAGTACAGATAAACTTAGGTGATAGCCTAGATTTTACTCAAAACTAGTTTATCTGGTATTACCAATATGATGAGCATTATGCACACTTGAATGTTACCGTCTCTGTCTTGCTTAGACTTTCATCAATTTTGGTGTTTACATCACTTGTTTCTGTGTCCATCAACACAGGCAAAAAAGTTTACTATAGTAGCCCTTCAATGAATGAAAGTATTCTGGTGTATGTGTCACTTGTTTCTGTGTGCAATACATAGACAAAAAGTTAGCCGCAGTAAGCCCCTTAATGAATGAAAATAAAAGTATTCTGTGTAACAAGTTAGGCAGGTAGTCGGCATTCACGGCCAGTCGGACAATCACGTTGTAAACAGCACGTAACACCCTTGGGCAATTGATTCCAGTCACGCTAGAAACTTGAACTTTCCTCATAGTATGTGAACAAATATTGACTTTACATGGCAGAACAAATCTACAACAGGAAGCTGCCTAAAGATGTCACATAGTATGGAATACTGGGCGTTTAATACTAAATAGGTATGTACAGTAGTTTCGTCCCGTGTAGTGCCGGGTTTAGACTTACACTAAGGAAATATGTTAATATGCTTTAGGCGACAGGCTAGCAACCTGTCACATTGCGCATTGTCGCATTGCATGAGCGCTGTTTACCCCATTTGAGAATGCAGGCGCGATTTTTTTTGTGTATTACAAGAATAATATCTACGTTTATCCTTTGTCTAGAGCCCCATACTTTGTCTAATCTATTAAAATAAAAATAATAAACTGTGCATTTTATCTAGGCATTGTAGTTTTCAAGGCTTAGCAGAGGCAGTTTGTTATACTTTCTTCGTCATCGATTCATTGATGACGTCAAAATTGTTTAGTTAGGCACGCGTAAAGCGGACTTTCCTGCAACTACCTATTATTGTTAAAAATGTATACCGCATTGTTTGCCATTCGCAAACACGCTCTGCCAAATTTCAAACGAATGCTGTGAAGCGTTATATTTGTTTTAAAGACTCGGTATAAACGTAAGGTTAATGACCTAGGACGTCCCCGGCATTCAAGAACTGGTCATTTTGGTTGCACTCGTATAAATATTTATTAGTGCATGTTTTATCACTGATGCAATAAGTAAAAATGTGTATTGTTTGTAGGGGCTAATTCTTATACCAATAAAAGTACTATATTACAAATATTTGTCGGACATGTTTTTCATACTAAAGTAATATTAATAAGGAATATTAATTCCTGTAGATTACTAACAAGGTTACGCTCAAAAACTAATCCTGAAACTGTATAAATGCACAAGAGCGTTAATTGCACGATAGTATGTGCGGAATTTACGTTCCGACACAGAACTAGGTATCGATAGAATGGATCAAAAATAGTACAGCACACAATTACCATTCACTGGCAAACGATCGTTACTTAAAGCGAAGGTACATGCCGATAGTGGCATTTATTCTGTGGCAGTTAAGTGATATCACGACGGTCCAAAAGAAATAAGTTTGGTATTACTACTTCTAAGATTATTGGTGATGGAAGACGTTTGCGAGAGGTCGTAGCGACTAGCGACTTTCCGTATATTCCAATAAGAAGCAGAGTCATACAGTTGCTTCGGGCTGATTTATATACAGGGTTAGAGGTTAAGTCGACCTAGATTCGTAATGGACGTGTAGTATCTAACCATCATTTCGGACTAATTTCGCTATGGAACACCCTTTCCCAAACGTAGCCGTTTTCGAGAGAGTCAACTTCTTTTTAGGATTCCGTATCCAAAGGGTGAAAACGGGGCCCTATTACAGCGACTTCGCCGTCTGCCTGTCTGTCCGTCTGTCACCAGACTATCTATATCTAGGCATATCAAATTTTCAGAGACGATGTACTGACAAGACTATATGTGGACATAATTATGATGCACATATTTGATAATATGCAGTCAGTAGATACAGCCCAGGTTTCCAGCCGCTGCAATAGCATGTGAACATCCTCGAATAGTGGCACAGATTGCGAAATATTGCCATTTCACCTGTAACTGTAACTCGTCGTCAATTTAATTAGAGCTCGCATACCTGCCGTTGCGTCACCATTTCGGAGAAAGCTTAATAGTGATACACACCGATGGTTTTAGAGCCGAGAACATATGAATACCGCACACTATACTTTGCATAATTTTCTTGTCATTGTCAAATTGTCAACGCTCTGCTACGAGTATTATAGGCTATAATCTATGATGTAACTTACTAATTTGAAATTCGCTTGAGCCTATCTGTTTGGGATTTCCTTTTTTTTTCGGTTTTATCGTTACTTAACTGGCTGGTCTTTTGGGGTTAGAACTATAGTATTGAAATTATACGTTGTTAGTTTCCTGTTGTTATTAGATATTGTAGTGTTTCTAATTTATCATACCTACTAATACACCATGCTCTACTGGCAATGCTGGTCATCAGAATTAAGAAAATGTTAGATACCATTTCAAAACATAAAAATGAAACAAAAACTTTATCTATCATTATAAAACCTCCACAATTCTTGTTCGAATCGTTTCTTAACTCTGATACAATTTTTCAATCAGTTTAGATCGTAATCAAACAAAATTGTAGCACCGCCTTTGCTCTCCGCCTGTTATTAACTTTTTATGATCTGCGCTTTGGCGTGACTACCGTAAAATGTTGTCCGCTCCATCAGTACAATTCGATGTCTTGACATGATAACGCTAAGATAAAAACTTAATAAGTGTCAGGCCGACGCGTGTCACCTTGGTGTTAAAATAACACATATTGAAATGCGCGCATGACTACAAAAAGGTAGGTAGTATTACATATACAACATTAATCGTGATTAGGCTGAAGCATACTATCTAGGATAACAGATTGAGGGACAAACTTAAGTTTGCCCTTGTCTCCAGGGTATCCCTAATCGACATGGGACACCAAGACACCAACGCTAAACAAAATTATGATTTTCTGATTTTTCCTTGTTAAGTACTAAATTTTATGTTCGTAATACAACGGGGAAAATACGGCTATTTCTTTTGATCTTTAGCTTTGATTTTTTTTCAAATTTGTAAGGGACTGTTAATTTAGTATTTAGTGTCAATTTCAAAGTCATGTTTCCATACGTTTCTGAGAATAAGGGCCTTGACAGACAGACAGATGAAATAAGGTGATCGTCTTAAGCTTCCTTTTTTTATTTACATGTACGGAACCCCAAAAGCGTAAATTTACTCACTTTGGAATTGTACAAGTAAAAAATGGTTGCCTGTAAAGTCGGTTTTACGGGCGAAGATTTTACGTGACAACGTCTTTTTCTCGGTAGAATATTTATTGATTTAAGACGTTGTCACGTCAACTCCCAATCGTGACAGCTGTCCATGTCTGCGTTTGACGTCTCACATGATACCATAGAGGCTTCGCACTATCGAAGCGCCACCTCCTTAACACTGCGGGCCTCTCTCTCGTTCGGTGACGTCATCGTAACGTTACCGAGCGTTACACTTTTTCATAAGTGACTCCCAGCCGCAACCTAATTTAAGACGTTGTCACGTCAAAAAAGCAAATAATTAAGATACTTTGTGTGATTAGGAAATTCTTAACTAAACCCTTTCCAAGTTACAATTATCATTTTCGATGGATGGTACAATAGTTTCACCACGTTATTTATCCTATTTAATTATAATCAATATTGTATTTTGTCGTCTAATCGTCGTGAACACCAGTGTGGTTCATCTGCTGATAAGCAATAGCAAAACAACATGATATCTACTTAGCGTCAATAATCATAGACGGACCTTAATTAGCAATGTAGTGTGCGATGTATGAAAAATATCGATAGTTTGTTACATCACTAGTGGCCTAGTTATGAGTGGCCTATTAATTATCTCTCGTGAGAACTAATTCATCACTTCGTGGCGTAGCTTAAGATAATAACGCGTGACAAACAAATCATGTCATACATATACTGATTGACTACGAACCCATTGAATCAATTATACTTAATACTCAAATGGATATGAATTAACCTTAATCTAATTTATGGCAGTCGTAGTTCATTATTTGTAAATAATGGTTTTATGTTTGAAATTGAATTGTCATGGCCAAATAAATTATGAATTTTGATCGACATTCTCGTATCAATAGTGACTAATTTCATGACAACAATAGGTATAACTGACGGCTTATTAGTATAATAGGTGATTAATTTATATTGCGTTGGTGTTTTTATTTAAGTTAGAATATTTGTCAGTGATATTGACCATTTTGCAAGCACGAACTAAGCAATTAAGGCTGAGCCTGAATCTAACAAATGTTTACTGTGTTCATGATCCGTCTCTATCTTACATACATACAATCAGGCTCGTATTCCCAAATGGGTTAGGCAGAGCACACACGAAGCGTTACATTGACATTTACGTTACCACTTTTTTTCGTGTCCACCTTGAACATAATCTTAGGTTTAATAAACAGTTGAAAGAGGTATAAAAGTGAAAGTACCAAGGAAATAGGTCTCTATCGTTAGAGTTTTAAAAATTTGCCAAGCTATTAGAATTTTGTAGAGTAAATAGGATGAATACAATAAGTTTTACTGAACAGATTTGTGTGGGGAGTTTTAATGGGTGTGTTGGCAGGAGAAGGGCTAAACAGACGTTATGTATAAGGGACATTTTAGAAAAAGGTGAGGTCAAGAGTACCCAAAACCGACGAACGCGTATTAAAAGATTAATGAACGTGGATGGAGTAAAAGAGGAATGGCAGGATCGGTAGCAGGTGGGAAAGAGGCGTGACGATATGTATGTATGTAAATCAAACCAGTTCTGTACCTACGTACATAGAAAGCAAGAAACACTTTACAAAACGGTTCAGGTTGCCGTTATTACGTCATGTGTTTAAATAAAAAAACTATAAACATTTCAGAACATCCTGGCAATTCATGCACTACGTGGGTGGGCTGTGCGTGTATGTTCATATTACATGCATTTTGTTTGACTTTATCCTTTGTAAATAAACATAAACGTTACGCCTGTATTTCCGAATAGGGTAAGCAGAATTAGCAGAACATACGATACCTTACACAGACAAAGGCATGACCATTTCACTCTTCAAAACCATCTCAAACACAATATTGTTAAGTTTGAAAATTGATGAAGAAATAGGTACTAGGTTTGAAAGTTGCGAGCCCACCGCCTAAAGCATCTCTAAACGTTATCTTTCTGTCTACTAACTGTCATTAGTCATTACGTTACTACAGACGAGACGATAGCGTATAAACGCTCTTACCTAGTGGTCGACAAAAAACTTAAAAATATGCCCTTTAAACTCGAATAGGAAACTATCCTTTAGGTGGGATTGGACAGATTCGTATTAAATCAGTTGAGTTTTAAGCCAGAATCGGAGTATGTATGACTCTAATGTTGCCGGTTTCTATTTAATTCAGATTCTGAGTATGTTCGATTATGAATCGGGCATTTGTTAAGTTATCCAAATTCCTACGATGTTAAATTATTCAGATCTCAAATTCGTAGCTTTTCAGATTCTTATAATGCCGGATTCTGAGTTTGTCAGAAAGTCATACATCCGGAATATTAGTATGGTGTCATTCTGAATTTGACAGATCCGATGTTGATTAGATTATGTTTGATCTTTTTGCTGAGAAGGTCAGATAATTATGTCAGTCAATTTCTGGGTACATCAGGCAAATGTACAGTCATAGGGAAAATAAAATTTAATACTTACAGCTATAATTTTTTTCTTTTCTTTTTTCAAATATTGGACACGTAGGCATGTGATAAAAAAATACATACCACTTGTTTGGAGTACTTTAACACTAAACTAAAGTCCTCTTAAAATTCGCCCTTTACGTCGAACGCGTTAGATACCTATTTCATAACTTATACATTAAACGGCATCCGATAATTATCTTGAACAATCACTGGAAGATTCACTCTCAGAACTCTTGAACAACGTGTAAATTATCTAAAAAAAAACATTAATTAAGGAGGTAAAAGAGCTAAGCAAATTTAGTATTAAAGATTTCTGTATTGCCTTTAATTCGACATTTTACCGCGGACGAAGTCGCGAGCAACGCTAGTATAATGTAGTTAAAATTCGTAGCAATTTTTACTGTGTCTAAATGTACCTGGCTTTCTTGGAATAAAATATGACATAAAATCTGGCAAAATCAGAAAGCGCCATTTTCAGAATTGATCATTAAAAGAAACTGTCAAATGTCTTAATCGAATCGTTGCTAATCGGTTGAGACAAGAAACTGCATAGGATCGAATCCAACCTATTACCAATCCGACGTAGCACTGTTTTGTCATGGGACTCTATACGAATCTGACGTACTCAGAAATTGGTTTAACAAGAAAATGACTACCATATCATAAGTCCTATGTCGAAAATGATTTATTCAGAAACAGACTGATGGCAAATCTGACCTCAACCGATTCGTACCTAATCAGATTCTGTCCTATAACTCAACTGATTTCAAACGAATCTGTCATGGCACGCCTAAAGGGAAACTATTTGTCTCAGTCGGGCTGACATTTTACCTGATGACAATGTTTCATCTGGAGTCTTCATTGCGTAATAAAACGTTTATGCGTCGTCTAGCACATTGTGTTTTACAATATCAGTTGCCTTACCAAGTTTAGGTCTAAAATTTCAATTGAAAGGCTTACCTGGTGCAACGGTGTCACTGATATAGGCGAAGATGTGGTCACAGGTAGCGGTGAGGCGAGGAGATGAGGATCGGGTCTCGTCGAGCACCAAGTTGGTGAGCAGGGAGCTCGGCCGCAGCAGCTCGCGAGGGAAGTACACGCTGCGGACCTGCAAACGAAGAATAGTTGGTCATTTGCTGATCAAATATGGGATGTATGCATTCCTTTATGTGTAAACGCTGGACGAGGGCAATCTTTTTGGGGTTTTGTGCTCAAAGAGCAAAAACGGCTATTACTGAGACTTGGCTGTCCGCCCGTCCGTCTGTCATCAGGCTGTATATCAAGAATGGTGATAGTATGACAGTTGAAATTTACACCGATGGTGTATTTCTGTTGCCGCTATGATACCAAATACTAAAAATAAAATAAATATTTAAGGGGGGCTCCCGTGGACAACAAACTAAATTTTTATGCCGTTTTTGGTACGGAACCCTGAGACTCTGACTCGCACTTGGCCGGTTTTTTTGTTATTTCATGATAACAGACTTGGTAGTGAATATGTAGCGTAAGGAGGAAGATATAAAGCACTACTTTAGCTAGCAATGGGGGCCGTGCAATTTCGATTGTCTCTAAACTAAACTGATAAAACTTTTCATGTTACTGCTTAAGAAATAAAAAGATCGTTCAAGAGAATCGGCACTGCGCCATTTGTATTCCAGCAAACTTATGAATAGTACAAGGTCATTATCAATTCGTAGTGTTGGAAGTAGAGTTGCTAAAATCTCACATTCTAATTTAGTTATTATTCTGGAATATTTTCAACATGTACATATTATTACAGCCAGCCCCGTGATAAACATAAATCAATTTATGGAAGTAGAACATCCATTAGTCAGTGTTCTACCGCATGTTTAACCGATTATGTGTATTTATGATCTTTTCATATTAATGATTATCACTTTCGTTGTTACATGATTCGGTTAGAAGCTGGTTAAATCTACAAACTTCGATTTTATGGATATCCATTAATTAAACCAGATTAGTAAATGTTAAATCCGTTACATAATCTAATTAAATTACTTAATACTCCATAAGCTATTGAATCATTTTCTTCTATTTAACGCTATGTAGAGATAACGATTTGTTTTAACCATAATAGGTTGTCCTACTTCATTTTATTTATTTATGTTTACGCGGGACTTAATCACGGTATTTTTTAAT
>BHDV01013077.1:6059-37537 GCA_005406045.1 Adoxophyes honmai
CCCCCCCCCCCCCCCCCCGAAACTAAATCCTGGCTACGCCCGTGTCAAGGACCATACCCGCCCATAAAGTTTGCACATTGGGCTTAGGAAAGAGGCTATCGTCGTCACGTAAGTTAGAAAGAGGTAATGCTCTACAAAGCCCATGTACAAACTATATGGGTACCTACTATGCTCGCTCTCGCCGAAAATAATACCGGCGCGACTACCCTCGGAGCTATCGTCATTTAACTTATTGTCAAATGTAGGGTAGCACACAACTCTAACATCACTTTGTAAAGGTGCCTACTCCCACGCCATCTGTTGGCGGAGTACGAAAATTCAAGACCGTTTTCCAACTCAGGGATACCGAACAGACCAACCACTATCTCGATTAAAATTTGAACGCGACTAATCTGAATCTATTTCGCTCTTGATTAACATGGTAAGCCGGCCGCTGTATAAGAACCCATTTTACTGGATTATCCTGAAATGTAACTCTATTTTTGTATACGTTTGTCATTAAAATAAACTTTAGGATTAAAATGCTTAAGGGTAGACTTGTATTGTATGAGATGTCGTACAGTATACTAATATTATTATATTGATGTAGTTCTTGCTATAGTTTTATCGTTATCTCAGTAGAATATACACTTTCACTATCGACTGGTGTGTGTATGATTTAATTTGTAGCAAATTTACGTAGCAAAGCAATGGAAAAGGTGATCGTATTTATTGATTTTCCGATGTTGAATTAATATTTTAAAGGAAGAAAGAAAGTTTTTTCTCATCAAGCGCTAACGCAAATATCCGGATATTTTAATATAATTCATGTTGAATTCTACTTTCGGAACAATACATTTATTTGAACATTGAAAGGCGACGCTAACGACGTATAAATATAGTTCAGAAAAATAAAGACATAAGGTATTTCTCCAGATAATTAAGACATGACATAGAAAAAACCACGACTATTTTACGTTTCACAGACTAATATAGCGTAGATACAAATTTATACACACATACATCACGCCTGTATTCACAAATGGGGTAGGAAGAGCACATAAAACGCTGCATAAACAAAGCCATGAACTATTTCACGCATTGTGGTCACTTTTAGCAAATTTTTAGGTCCCAAGTTAGATAAAAGAGGTAAAGATAAGTTGCTAGCCCAACACCTAAATACACCTCTACCGATTTTCCTTACAATATATGTTGGTGAAAAACGATAGTAATTATGTCCCTATCGTTTAGTATCTACTAGGTAGTTTGCGGACCCATTTCTTTTTAAAGTACAAAAGCAAAGCTCAATAACCTTTAACGGTCCAATATGTACTCTACCAAATAGGTTCTATTTTCAACTTAATTAGGGACCTAGGTTAACATTGAGGTTAAAATAGCCCATTAGTACCAGAGTAACAACATTGGCCCGTCCTCAGCCAAAGGTTGGGCCAACATTCCAAACATTGCGCCACCATTTTAAACATCTCTTTCGTTTTATACCAGAGTGAGAGGGATAGCGAATGTTGGCGTATGTTGGGCCAATAAGCCAAGTTTAGGCGGAGTTCCGAACCTAAGTAAACGTACGGGCGTTTTCTACCGAAGTAATATTACCTTAATGTTTGAAGTGTGCTCGGGCCTAATCATGATGTCCCTCGTGGGATTTTATATCCCTAATAAGGTTTAGAAAAAGTAAACCGTTTAAATTTTCACCGGTCTTCACTTGTTTATACATACAATCACGCCTGTGTTCCCAAATGGGGTAGGCAGCGCACACGAATCGTGACACAGACAAAACCATGATATGACTACATCACGCTTCGAAACTAGTTCTAGCATAATTTTAGGTTTGCAAAGATGGAAGAGGTATAATGGTGACAGGTTACTAGCCTGTCGCCTAAAACATACCTAAACCTATTTTCTTAAGTCGCCTCTTATGTCGAGGTTATCTCGATGCAAAGGTGTGAGTTTATGCGCTTTATTTCACCAAAAGTTTATTTTCTTATAACAAGAAACAAAAATTAGAACAAAACCAACAAAGTTTTTAATAAAACAACCCTACCATCCCCGTTTACTGATACAACATTAGTCAAACACACAGACTTACATCGAAATAGATATCGCGAGTTCCTGCATTTGTATGAAGACCAAGCGTGCCACTGTTTCTCTACCTACTGTAACGTCATATGAGCGCTTTAGTCATGGGAATCGACAGTCCGAGTGAAGCTGATTCAAAGGTGACACCGCCTTATTCAAGTTGTCCTGTCGCTAGGCAGTTAAACCTAATCTAAGAGGTATAAAACTAAATGAAATCGCGTCAAAGGAAGAGCATTGCTCTCCCTTTTGACTCCTGTTTGGCACGAGAAGTAAATACACTTGAGTCATCTATTTCGATATAAGTCAAATAACTAAGAAACACGAACACGTGTCTTTATTGAGCAAACACAAAAATACTAAGAAAACAAACCTCTAATTTGAATGTTTATCTGATTTATCATAACAAATTACAATTGAACTCGTATCAATAAATTAGATCAGCATCTCCATCACGGACCAATTAGATCATACCATTATAATGTCACATAATCCATTTATCTCGTGAGTTTGGACGCCTACGTTATATTTGATTTGTATGTTAACTACGAAACTATGTAAAGCTGGTGGTCCAGTAAGCGTGCGAGGTGACTAGCGCGAGTAGTTCGTCACTTTCTGAGGTTTGTAGTTAGACAGTGACAGGTATAGTGTATCTTGCGTGAGATTTGTCTTGCTCCTTTTCATGCGAAGCCAGTAATTCGCTACACAAGGTATCATTGTGTCCCATGTTTAGCAAATTTGTGTGCCTTATTAATTTGACTTTGCTGTTTACCGAGTTTATAAGATGTAGTATAGTTGATGATTTTACTTACTTAAGTTTCGCGGAAGTAGAGTAGAGACACAGTTAAAATTTAGAATGAGATAGCAATACTTCCTAGTTACGTAAAGAAACTAACAGAAATGAAGTTGGCGTTATGTAATGCATTTACGATTTACGATACATGCAAGATAAACTGCAATTTTTTTCACGTATTGAATAATTTTTAACACGTTCACGGACACAGGGCCATTTCAAATTTATTGTGATACGGCACAGAAATTCTCCATACAAAATGACATGACGTCTAGGGACGGATTATCGTATCACAACGTTTTGAACCTGTGTGTTGCGGCAGTAACGGCCAGAGACGTACCGTCTGTAGACGGTACGTCATATTAAGCGGGTGGTAAGACCCTGTGTTACGGCACAAACGGCCCCAGACGGAATCGTCTATAGTGAATCGAACGGCCACAGACGTAGTGCCACAACACGAGCATCTCGTCAATGTATGCGTGACTGAGGTAACTTTCGTTCTGTATTAAGAGTGGTTGCTGTGGCACTAGTGGATTATGGTTTTGCCAAAAACGGCACAGAGTTATAGACTTCCTATATTTACTATGAGAATTAGCCTGCTGTGGACGGAGCTCCACTTTTGGTGAAATTAAGTTTGCCGTCTACAGACGTAGTGCCATATCACGAGGGTTTTCAATCCCGTCTCTCGACGTACTGTCCGTGAACGTGTTAAAATATCGCTTTAACTGGAAAACTGGGCTACAGGGCAATAAGGCGTTTATTATTAGCCGCACGACATCTGTGCGATTCGTAGCTTATTTTTAATAGAAATTGGGTCGTTAATAGCACCTGTGTACAATATGGGTTACGCTGTAGCAATATTGGTTGTGTAACGGGTGACACGTACACAATCACACAGTGATTAGTGATCTTAGGACTACCAGTTGTTAGATGGCATAAAATAGTATTCAAATTAATTTTAATGAAATAATTTTATCACGAAAATGACAATTCTTTGGTAAATGGTTTAAGAAATATCTTGCACTTCTAATTAATCAATTTCGGGTCGCAATGGTACTGGAATTTTATAGCATGTTGTAGTATCGCTCTCACTGATCGCCTGACTTATGCTGACGAGCTATTTTGTTTGAAATATGAATTAGTAGCAGCGGGAGAGATACGATGGTATCCATCTATGGTACTATACGGAGATTGCGTCTTTATAAATGTGTGTATAATATAAAGCACAAGCAAAACTTCCAAATCTATAAAATCCCGAGGGAACATCAATAATCCCGCATGAAAACCATTCCTTGTCAAACTTCGCCAACTCTCGCCTCATTATAAATTCCTCTAAGTTCCGACAGCCATCGATATTGAAATTTCATAGTTCATTCTTGATTAATTATCGTCTCACCGGCCTTTGGTGTTTTGGGCGAGGAATTTCAATATGCTCGTTTGTTATGACGTGTCTGGGCCATTTGCCTTCGCTATGGCGAGGGCACATGAAATATGAAGATATGTGTAAAATTACCAAAGGGAGGCTAGAGCCTAGTTCGGAGTAGGCTAGTCGAGTGGCGAGTAATTTGGTAACTAAACATGTCTGAACAAGAATTTAGGTGAGTTTCATTGTTCAAAGACAGTTACTATTCGATATTTAGTTACTAAATTACTCGCTACTCGACTAAATACTAGCCCAGTGCGAACTAGGCTTAAAGCCTAGAGCCTATCAAGTGACCCAGATAGCTCAATGAAACAATAATTCTAGAACTTTCGCGATGAGCCGCACTGCCTTGAAAAAAAATGAGTGTGATCGGTACCTACTAACTATGTTGCTTATACATGGAAGTTTAAAAAAAAGGCCAGCTTTTTATTCTAAATCTTAGTTTAATGTTATTATTTTTAAGGAAACTAATCAGCCAAAAGTATACAAAGCACAATAAGCTTTTATAGGTCAGAAAGATGGTGAAGAACCAAACATTTGCCCTTTCATCTTCAGCGATACTTTCATAGTGATATAAAAACGGCCTCTATCCCAACGTGATAAGGAGGAAAACTGAACGGCCGACGCGACACGGTGGGATGACACTTATACAACTATAGTACTTGGTTATGATTGATAGTCCAAAGTAATTGTTAGTTCTTAGATGTGATGAAAAAAATAGACGCGATATCTTAACATTCTCCAATAAGCTGACTAACTTAGAAAGTTGTCAAACACCCGGAATCTCTTTTTGTAATTTACTTACATACATACATATTCTCACGCCTGTATTCCCAAGAGGGGTAGGCAGAGCACGTGAATTCAAAAATCCAGTGCCACGTTTAGCAATTTCAGGTTAATCAGATGGTCAAACGTGATATTGCAGTATTTGCAGTGACAGGTCGCTAGCCCATCGCCCACAATACACTAACCCTTTCCCAGAGTCAACTCTTACGACACCCACGGGAAGAAAGGGGTAGGTGCTATTCTAACCCGGCACCACACGGGAAATAATGTTATAATTTAGATTGTTAAAAATAAAAAAAATACTGATCGGATTTTATTTTAATCTTACAGCGATGAATCTCACTTCCACCTAAAGAAACAGTTAAAAATATTGTAACTACTTTTATTTATGTCAAAGTTTATGCAGAGTTATCTATAGATTACAAGAGAACAGAAGCAGTAAATCTTTGTCTTATCATACTGCTAGATGATTAAGCACAGTTCACACAGTCAAAGTTTCAACGCTATCGCTTATCGCGAGTTTGGGTTCTGTTCCTTGACATTACAGTGAACATGCATGCCAGGGAATATGCTAATGCAGAGACGCAGACGATGTCGTGGGTGATAGTGCAACTAGTATTTGTTTTCTACTTTCATAATTTACGAGTTTCAGTTGTTTGTTTGGATTTTTTTTCATTTTGTTTTGTTGTGGTGTTCATTGTGTCTGTTATGTAGACTGTAAAATATGATTAATTAATAATTTTATATTCGTGGTAGGTAACGTTGATAGTCTTATTTTTAAACTGGAACATCACCAAAAGTCGTCAATATGCAAATGTAAACTTTTACGTTAATAGCTTTCTAAAAACATTATTATACTTAGTTAACAGTAAACAATTAGTTTTACATAATAAGTATCTACGAATACATTACTATTTTAACGTTCTTACAATATTACGTTATACCTAAAAATGTGGTAGAAGTGGCTATAAAATGTGAAATAGCTGATAGCTACTTAGCTACTTATACATTCATACTTATGAATGTATGTCAAATAGCTGTTGTCTAAACAGAACATAAAAAAATGCATAATAAAATTTAGTCCAGTTAGCAACGGCAAAAAAAATAGAATTTATCAAAATAGGTTCATTGAAAAAAGGTCACAGACCAATTCTGTGCCTCCTGTGAAAAGTGATACAAGTCTAAAATCGTCATTTTACAGGAGAGCAAAAACAAGATTTAAAAAAATCTAGTTCGTGCACCGAGGGGTCTATTATATACTAAAGTACTTTGATTTATAGATAAAAATTCGTTCCATAAACGTGTATTTACGGTTTTTCTGTAAACATTATACGTTCGGAGAAAATTGCGAAAAACCTTCGACTTGTACCTATTGAAATGTCTAATGCCATAAAATATTATGTGTCAGATGATACAAGTTCAGTTATATCCTGATGCACACCTGTAGTGCTCAAAATATCTCTTGGTATAAACTGATATACATGAACTTGCAAAATGCTGTAACTCAGCATTAAATATTCCCAGCTCAATGTTGCTTGAACTAAAGTAAAACATAAAACCCTGACAAATCTATTTTGAGACTTTGTACCTCGTTCCAAGTAAAATTTACCTGACTTGTATCAGTTTGCAAAAAAATAGCCCAATGAAAATAAGTGCAAAAAGATACAAATCAAGTTGTACCCCTCGCTAACATTCATATTTACGGTGTAAATAAATACAAGTTTCTTGGAAATTAATCAATGTTTATGAAAGTCCTCTAAAATTGATAATTAACTCACATATTATGCAGGTATTCATCATAATCCTTAACACAGGTAAGTAGAGATCTTATACTCATAATTTTTCGATAAAATAGAATAAGAAACAAGCTGGCTTCACCCCTATAAAAATTTCAAGTTTCACAATACTTGGACGAAAATTTAAGTAGATTACCTTGCAACTTTCTCTCTGAGGACTTACGTCTCCTGACATAACATCTGCCTGGAGAGAGATCTCACTATTAGAGTCTTTACTACATCGGTAACTCTCGACATTGGACATTAAACGCAACCTTCTCTGACCGAGATAATAACAACGACGTAGTTTCAACAGCAAGCCAGACTACGACACTGTACACTACTAGCATGTTGCTAAATTCCATGCCTGGTGTCTATAGTGTCTAATCTACTACACGGCCCTCACGTAGCTCTAGGTAGGCACTCCGCCAATCACATCGGATCCGAGCAACTCGCTCTTCGACAATCACGGCAAATCATCAACGCTAGCTAACGCGGCTCAAGTTTTAAAACTGGCTCTTACAATCTTCCACGGTACTGCGAAGTCTCATCGACCTTCAGTCTAAGAAGCGGGCTGATGTAGCGTCCCAGTGCCACATTCATCGAATAGCCGAATTAAACGAAGTTTTGAGAATTGACTACAAAAATACAACTTCTATCTTTATCTCGGTGGTTTACGGTCTCCAGGCATAACATCTGCCTGGAAAATATCTCTATTAGAGTCTTCCCCTCAAGTTACCACTTTCCGGTTAGAAACTTCACTTCGTTTGGTTTGGGAACTGTTTGCGTTGTGTCTCATCGCTGCCAATATGGTGTGCAAGTTAACACTTTCGGTCACCACGGCTTATCCTGCCGAAAAAGTGCAGGGCACATCCCACGTAACGCTAGTGAATGACATCATCCGCTGGGTCCTCGTGAATGTCAGCGTGCCGGTGGTCCTTAAACAAACTGGTTTGGCACGTGAAGTTAGAAAGATAGTGTGATAGTGTGAAAGAAGTGGAAGCTGGGCCAGCCCCTGGTGTGGGATGTAACCTGCGTGGGTATCCTGGCCTCGTCCCGCAGGGCTGACTTGTTTTTCGCCCAGAAGATTGGCATTATCATTCAATGTAGCAATGCTGCCAGTTTTCTTGATACCCTGCCGATTGGCAGCGATTTGGAACAACTTTATCGTAGTAAATGATCTAAATTTTTTGTGTTGTTACAATAAAACTTTTCTTACTTAAACAAAAAATCAAATTACAATAGTAGTTTGTAATAAGGAGTAGATAATGAAGTAGTATAAGTAGCCTATCTAAGAGTAGTAGCGTAAATAATGGCATAGTTGATAGTATTTGTCTAATAAGATAGTAATTGGCTTTTTTTGGTAGCTAATTAAGTTAAAAAGCTTAGATAGACAGATAATCAAACCAATCATAGCACAGACACAGTATCTGAAACGATAGATGACACCTATGATCAAATAAGTAGATACATACTTTAAGTAAAATGCAAAATACAGAAAGAAAGAGCTACAGTGGCTGTGAATACACGTTTACTAAACAGTATTTCGTGTCAAGCAATATATTTCAATACTTAAGCGAAAAATTTAAATATATGAAATTTCGTGCAAAATGATACAACTCTCAACTTACACGTCGATCTACAGTGAATTTGGACGTGACCACACCTTGTCATAGCCGCAGCGACACTGAAGCCGTGAGCCGAGCCGATCCCACGCATCCCTGATCCCGAATCACCTCGCCCCGCGCACTCCCACCACATTCTTTATGCTCGCACTTGTATTACTTTACACAACGGTGTAATAGCGTAAATATTTTACGGGATTACTTTCACTTTTAGATATGATTCAATTTGTATTCTTTAACATTTCAAAAATAATTTGTGCTAAATGATTCATGACGAGATGTATCACTAATCACAAAATATATAAATCAAATTGGCCTTAGATTGGTGGGTACATGTTGAGTTAAATCCTGTTTTTATTTTAGAAAAGTTGGTCCAAAGTGATATAACTGTAGATGTATCAATATTACCGAAAAAAATACGGAAAAATAAATAGTGAAAATAAATTTAACTGCACTTATACCTTAAAACACAAAAATAGCCTAAAAATGATTATAAAAAGTGGGTATGACTTGATATGTATCTATATGCACGATTTTTTTGCAGAAATGCTGCTACTTGTATCACTTTTCACAAAATTATCTCTGAAACTATAGCACCTAGAAGTACGTGAGTTAGACCAAAAAATTCGTAATTTTTTTCTGATCATTTCTAAACTATAAAACACAAAAGGGTACAAGTCGAGTTGTATCACTTTTCACAGGAGGCACAGAATTATTTAGTGTGTGGGTAAAGACAAGCTGTAACTTACAGTCTGTCGAAGACATGTCGTTAGTGGAGACAAGTGACGGTCCGCAAACGGCGTCCGAACGATTACATTTGATTAATGTCAGAACCAATGTCGCATCTAACCATTTACTACATCTTTTGTAGTGTGACCATGAAATATTTCTTACAGGATTTTTAAGGAGTAAATTGCTGCGCATGCCTAGATATCGGGTGTCACTTTCTTCAGTCTCATTTATAAACAACTTCTAATTCTCTTGTTTTGAGCTTCGATCTGAGTATAATAATCAACCTAGAGAATAGTATTGGAAGTAGTTGGAGAGTTATAATAGGAGAATAGTGTTATATGTTATCTGTGTGGTATACGGTTTCGAATAGCACCTCACCATTTTTTGATGCGACTAAAGATAAATAGACTTGTATCCTATCACTACTGTACCTATTAACTTGGAACCTAAAAATATGCTAGAAGTGGCTGCAATACGTGAAATAGTCACGATTTTGACTATGTAACGTTTTGTATGGCACCTACCCTATTTGGGAATATAGGCGTGATGTATGTATGTGTATGTATGTAACCTGATATATCGGAAATGTCCATAAACTGACCGGAACCATGGCAACCCTACACGAGAACTAATATATCAACATTTATCTACGTTGAAACATGTCGCTGTAATTAATGTGTGCTAGTCTCGTATAGCCTTATTAAAAATTGTTCCGCTTTTAAACGTATTTTAACAAAGAGTATTCGCAATGCCCCACAAGAATTCGGTCTAGAAATTTCTGCAACTTTGCAAAGAATACTTGTTTCTTAACAGAGGGCGTTGTATTCAAAAATGTCACCTTTGCATACAGAGTGAACCGACCCTCCTGGATATGTTTCACTAGGGTATATAATTAAAATAATGAATGAGTTTCGTAAACGTGGCACTGGATTTTTGAATTCATGTGCTCTGCCTACCCCTCCTGGGAATACAGGCGTGAGAATATGTGTATGTACAGTATGTGCCCCCACTTACCTATCCAGGCAATTCGGTGTTTTGAACGCGCACCACTACTAATACAAAGTTTGTCTAACTATTTTTAGCGAAATATTAATATCATGAACTACCTCATTTTGATTTTGCTAAAAATAGTTAGACAAACTTTGTATTAGTAGTGGTGCGCGTTCAAAACACCGAATTGCCTGGATAGGTAAGTGGGGGCACATACTGTACGTATGTATATATTAAAAGTCATTTAAACTAAAAAACCTTAGTATATTTTAGGTAATATGCTAGAAATCTGTCACTATCATACCTGCCAACGTAAAACTATAAAAAAATGCTAGATGTGGCCACTACTAAACACTAGCCTAGTCCAAATTTGACTTAAGAAGTAGTGTCTGAACGTGGATTTGGCATGAACTTTAAAAAGATCACGGAAAGGTCAACGCCTCCTGCATTTGGTGCGAAAAACAGCTTTTAGATGACTAACAGGTCGGCTTAAAAACTAGGCAGTAAAATGTTTATGTGCCGTTAAAGAATACGCGGAAGTGTAACTAATAAAAGTAGATATTTTCAGTTCATCAGCTTTAAGCCGTTACAGACAATATCGGTTGGCACAGTCGAGAGAGGGACACAGGTAACAAAGTGATAGTTTGCGGCAAACTGTCTCAAAATCTACTAGTCAACTGTGATGATGGTTCCATTTCCATGTATTAATTCCGTCACAGACATAATACGATAATATTTTATCTGCGTATAAATGCCATTTTTCCATTATGTCGGTGTCAAAAGATACCTGACGGTAAATCTGCGCAGTGTGTGATAGCTCATTGAATTGTATAGGGAGCGATATTAACAGATATATGTCCTGTAACAGATATCTTACCGTATCTGCTTAATGTGTGACGGGCTTTAGCCTATGGAACTGTATGGGTTTGATATTGGACATAGGTATTCGTCACTCATAAAACTTCCGAGCGCGCCAAACTTGATCAATCCACTGCACAGCCAAAAAGTAGGACTCAAGGTTATAATTTACTTTTAAAATGTATCTTTTATATGTCTTGTTCAATCACTGAACAATACATTTGTGAGTTCGGCGCGTCACACAGCAAATGGTAAGGGTGTCTGAATACAATAATTATTATGTTCACTATTCCACATTTTTCATAGGAGTTCTACTCCATCTCCAAGATTTAACTAGTATGTACCCCTTAATATTATAAATATGAAAGTTACTGTATCTATCTCTAGCTATTGCCTTTTCACACCATACTGTGTTTTGAATTGAATGCAGCAGTAATAATAACCACTTTTTTTCATTCAATTTTTTCTGCAAACCTGAAACATCTGTTCTGCATAGTCTGTATATCGTGTAAAGAAATGATTCACGTTGCGTCTAAAATTAGAGCCTAGGTCTATTTGGAACGTTCAATATAAACATTTGTCTTTATTCGTCTCAACCCGCGAAATAGCCGTGGGTGAACAGCTTTACGACAAAAAAATCGCAGGTTTTTGACATGATATATTGTCGCTCGTAAAAACTATTAAATATAGTTTTAGTTTGTAACATGAATGGCTTTATAAAGAAATCTGACATGATATATCTTCGGTATTATGTTAATCTCTTACACTTAACTCGTCAACGCACTGCGTCAAACTGCAAAAAATTCCGTACTAAATGACAGTTAATTTCGACATTAAAGTGACAGCGCGCGATGTGTCGCGTACTAACTCACCACTTTATACATACTAACGCGAATACTAATCTTGCTTTTTAGGGTTCCGTACCCAAAGGGTGAAAACGGGACCCTATTACTGACACTTCGTTATCCGTCCGTCCGTCTGTCCGTCTGTAGCCATCCAGGCTGTATCTTATAAACCGTGTTAGCTATAACTGTTGAGATTTTCTCAGATTATGTATTTCTGTTGCCACTATAACAATAAATATTAAAGTAAAATACAATAATTATTTAAGGTGTCTCCCATACAACAAACCTGTTTTTGTAGTTTTGGGACGCAACCCTTCAAACGCGAGTGTGACTCGCACTTTTTATATCTTTGAATCGCATCGTTTACTTAACGAGTGAAATTAGGTAAATCCTTCAAAACTTTTGAAACACCCTTATACTGAATAAGCAGAAATCGACCAAAACTCGAATGTGACAAAAATTTGCCCAACAAGTTACAAACGAGTACGAAACGGTTTGATTTTACGTGCCACAGGCGTTCACGGATAGCGCTTATCTGCAGTTTTTGGTGGATATAAAAGCTACCGTAGTTAAAAGTGTTATAACATTGCTTTAGCTCGATCTATTGGCGTGCTCCTGAACTTTTGATACTGAATACTGAATGTAACAATAAAAACTATGGAAAAGGTACTTAACTAAACGACAATAAAATTAAGACGGTCTTTATTTGAGAATTTTTTTTTTTAAAGCTGGGAAAAGCGACTTATTCTAAGATTAAATTTTCTCTTTGGTTCAATCTACCCTTGTTGATTTTCTACAGATCTATCATCGCAAATTAAAACAAAAGTTCCGTTTAAACATACATATAAACATTTTTTTTGATGGAAAAAGCGCTGTGCGAAGTTTCTCTCTCTCTCTCTCTCTCTCTCTCTCTCTCTCTCTCTAACATCGCGCCAAGTTCTTTGCCGGCTACTATACATAGAGAGAGAACGCGAAACAAAGTTACAGTTAAAGTAGTAGAAATAGTGACAGTTTGCTTGCATGCCATCTAAAGCATACCTAAACTTATTTCCTTAGTCGGCTCTTACGACATCCACAGAAGAAATAGAGCGGTGTTATTTCTAAACCCTGCACCACACAGGAACATTTATCATGCTTCAAATCAATGACCTTAAAGAACAACGATCCTCACTTAAGTCGACTCAATTATTTACTTCCATCTATGCAAACTCAGCTACGCCTAGCCATCTGGCTCCACCAATATCCTGCAGCCATCAATATCAGGTCTTGACTTAATTACACTTCCCTGTCAATTGCTCAGCTTGACATATCCAATCTCGGGGCAACAATACTGACGCAGCACTAAATAATTACTGGCTCTATGTCTCCTGGGGTTGGTAATGATAGGTAGTAATGCGGATAACGGCGGATTAGAATGTATTGACAGGATTTAAGGGATGAAAAAGGTTGAGGACAGGTGAATCGGAATTTACAGAGCGTTTGCTAAAAATTTAAATGTAAGCGATAAATGGATGCGATGGAGGGGGTCTTTGTAACTTGAGGTCTAGCGAAATGAGGTATTAATTATGTAATTAAATTGATTTTCTGTGTGGTCTCCATTTTTCCCGAGGATGTCATAAGGAGTGACAAGAAACAAGGAAATAAGCTTTAGCTTTGCTTTAGGCGACAGACTACCAATCCGTTACTATTATACCTTTTTTAAATCTAAAATTTCGCTAGCTGTGAAACGTGAAACGAATTAGTAGTTTGTTTTTGTAACGTTAGTGTGCTCTGCCTTTCGTAATTGGGAATACAGTAGGATGGACCAAAAATTGAAGGGTTGATTTTAACTTTTACCCTTTTTGTGAAACATAACAGATACCTTCACGTCCCTTTTTGGGCCACTTCAACATCCATACATACCTATTTCATTAGTCATCTTTTACAGTATCCATGGAAGAAATTGAGAGAAAAAAAATTATGAAAATAAGAGTAGCACAAAAGTTTCTCCCTTATGCGGATAAAATTTGGCATAATAAGACAATACTCCTAGATTTTCCAACACCTACGCTAGTGAAATGTCCGCTATCACCAGTCCCTTTGTACATTGAAGATCTAAATTATGTAAAGCTCGTCCTATCATTACAGAACTAGCCTCAGATTCAGCTACCTTGCAAATTCTATTCTGTGAGACCCTGAATAATGCAAAGGAACAGGTGGCAAAGTGAATCGCTTTGCGTAAATATTGGGCTATTTTCGACCGTGTGTTTATGAACGCAGGTGTGAAGTGCGATGCGTTCCTAATTTTGCGTAACTGAGTATTTTCGGTGGTGTTATGCAATGTTTTAGGATTTTGTTCAGGTAGTGAAATAAAATTAATACTCTCGTCTTTATATCGAGATGAGCTCGACGTGTATCAGACACTCGCACACATGAAATATGTCGATATATCCTCGTTTCATGACATAACATACCCCATACTTAAATCACGTCTGTATTTCTTAATGGGGTAGGTAGAATACACGAGAGCCTAAATAGACAAACCCATGACTACTTTACGTTTCGTGGCCACTTCAACCTTATTTAGTTTTAAACTGGCAGGTATAATAGTGACAGGTTGCTAGCCTGTCGCCTATAACATATTATAAGTACCATTACATTGTTACTATTTTGTCGATAGACACTCAGTGTTAAATGTGAAAATGATTAATGATAAAGCTTAAAAATGATGCTAGAAGTGGCTGCGAAACGTGAAATAGTCATAATCATGGATATGTCTATTTCACGTTTCGTGTGCTCTGCCTACCCCATTTGGGAACATAGGCGTGATTTTATGTATGTATGTATGTTATCCTTCATTCAATTTTGATTACAAAATTTTTATTGGATAATGAAAAAAGTACATGTTATTTACAACTTAAAACTAAAAATGACGGACTATAAACATACTTAATAATAACAACAAAAATAACTAAATTTAATCTAAAAAGGGCCCCCGTGGCATGGTGCCCAAAAGGCTGGCAGCGTTTCCTCTTTGAACAGCTATGCTGATTCTTTGTGAAAAATAGCTGCCAGCCCGTTGGTCGCCAGTTGCATCGACCAGGCGCTTTTTCAATTCATTAAAAAAATTGTAAATTCATTGTTGTATGTATGTTAAATAAACTCGAGGACACAATTTCGCCCAAAATATTTCTTTATTTTACCTCAACTTTTTAGAGGTAATCTCGAAGTACGGCTTTGTTTTACTTCCCTTGGCTGGTAAAAATAGACCAGCAATTTCGTAAATCAAACAACCCCGTAACAGAATAAAGTCCGCTTTAAAATAGCAGTTTCAGACTAAAAATTTAATACTACGTACTTACCGTGAATTTTACTTGTTTTTTGGTTCACAATACAGTTTGTGTAATGGGGCGATAACATTAAAATATGTCAACAACTTGATCCATAGACGAAAGTTGCTATCATTCCACAGAGCGTCTTTTGTTTCCACTTGCTTTATCAGTTTTTTACAAGAAACCGTTCACTGAGAAAAATATTCCACTCAATACTCCGTTTCATTTAAGATTAATAGCGGACAAAATTTGAATTCTTCACAGAAATCTTAAGATAATAATTGCAATAACACTTATTACTGTTTGTTATAAAGTTTTCTATATAAATGGTATCACCATTTGCGGTGAAGCCTTGGGTTTACTTAAAAACGTAAGGATTTGACCGTTACAATTCTAATTTCAAACGAAACGGAGAAAGAATTCGAAACTTAAATTACTTTTTATAACCACACTTTTTTTAAACAATTGACGTGCCTCAACTTCGTGGTGTTAGATCCAATACTGATCTAATTCTGTGACATCAGCAACAGTAATTGTTTATGTATTACGAACAATAACAATAACTACAAAGGATAAGCTTTGTTGTTAAACAGTAACTCGTTCAAACAACGGCTAACTATTAGCTGTTCTGTTGACGGCAGTTTGATAAATGTGATGTTAACTTCAATTTGTTTCCCTATGCTTGCGTAGTGGGGTGCAGTCAGTACAAAATCAGAAAAACCCCGCGAACAACCATTTTTCTCAAGATGCCATACTAATGGTGCTCACTTCTATATAAACCAATGTGTTGTGTAAGAAGTTAGGAGTTAAGTTACCAAACTAGTCGAAAAATATGTTTTTGTATCCTTTTTATCTATAGTAATTGTTCTATGTTATACGTCCATTATTCTACTAGACGTTCTCTACTAGACGTTCTGACGCAACCAGCACAATCTTACATTAAGAAAGCTGTATCCTATACCTAGTAGTTTTATGATGTTTACATTGTAAAATAGCTATCAAATACTATCAATACTAAAATTACCTATGTCAAAATTTCGAAAAACAAAAAAATAAGATGATGATCGAAAGAAGAAAACAAATTATTTTCATGGAACACACGCTCGTCGAGGCTGGCGTTGCTGTGTAGTTTAGCCGATGTAGAACATACATAGATATTCTCACGCCTGTATTCCCAAGAGGGGTAGGCAGAGCACATGAATTCAAAAATCCAGTGCCACATTTAGCAATTTCAGCAGGGTAACCAGATGGTTAAACGTGATATTGCAGTGACAGGTTGCTAGCCCATCGCCCACAATACACTAACCCCTTTCCCAGAGTCGACTCTTACGACACCCACGGGAAGAAAGGGGGAGGTGCTATTCTAACCCGCCACCACACGGGGTACGGGCCGATGTACAAGCTTGTGGAATACTGTTTACATTAATTTTAGTCGTTCTTTGTAGGTACGTCGTCGTATAAATGTTGTGTTGTGTATGAGTATTTTTTAAATTATTAAAAAAGAAAGAAAACCGTTTTATTAACAGAAATTTGTCACAGATAAAACATTATCGTTATACTTTCTGAAAATACATAATCATTAAATAAATAGTAACTTAATGAGATCGTTAAGCTACTGAATGCAATAAAATTGAACAATTCCGTGCCAAATAATAGCGCCCAAAGGGCCGCACTCAGCATGACAATGCGGCATGTACAAATGTAGATAAGATTATAAAATATACGTATGCAACTGCACTGAATTATTTTTTATAAAAGAAAATACACTCTATGTCAATGCCTTTAACTATGCATTAGTGACAAAATACAACTATTAAGTAGGCTCTAATATTATTTCAGTAATTAAAACCATTAAAAAAATAGAACGTGATTAAGTCCCACTAAGTGGTAAATAAAACTTCAGATATAATTATTCTTCGGCGACAGGCTAGGAATATGTCACTATTATCAATCTCTATCATCTAGCTGAAGCTTGCAAAATATGCTGAAATTTGTAACTAAGCCTGAAATTGTCATAATTTTGTCCGTGAAGTGTATCTTGTGCTTTGCCTACCCCATTTCAGATTATGAGCGTAATGTATGTAAGTAGTTATAACTATTCAATAAACAAAAAATATTCTTCATCATTGGTTTTATTCTGGTTTCGTTTCACTCCGGGGCGCGACTTATTTTTCCACTCTGTGTAGTGTCGGGTTTGGAATAACACCTCTCCATTTCTTCCGTGGATGTCGTAAGAGGCGACTAAGGACTTAGGTTATATTTAGGCGACAGGATAGCAACCTGTTATTACTGAACCGCGATTAGAAAGGGATTGAGCGCTTATGTCATTTTTGAACTAAATGCATGATATGACATTGTCAGTGGTAGAGTATGCAGATAAAGTAAATTGTTATTTTGGTACAATGAATTTCTAAAGCATGGAAAAAATATCAAATTATGTAGCGTTTTTCTATTGATTTCCGTTAGCATTAAGAGGTAATACGTCAGATCAAATAGAATTACTTTCTTAAACCTGTAGCGCTTTTAAAGTATTTTAAATATTTTTTTATTTATGTATTTTTGAACAGCTACGGCAATTTAATAAAGCGAAATAATGTGGTTAGAGACAGATTTGTCAGATATGATATTACAATTTTTTATTAAAAAAATGACAGTATTTACCGAGAATAGAGTTTAAATATGCAAATCATACTCGGCTATTAATTCTATTATCTATAAGGGTCTGCACTTATAAAGATATCAAAAATTGGTTTATAATTATATTTAATCATTTATTAAGTACAATTGTGCTAACGGTACTCTCGAATCCCTTTCTAATCGCGGTTCAGTAATACTATTGTACCTGCCATCTCAAAACCTAAAAAATATTATGCCAGAAGTGGCCACAAAACGTGAAATAGTCATAGTTTTGTCTATGTTGCGTTTTGTCTGCTCTGCCTACCCCGTTTGGGAATACAGGCGCGACTGTATGTATGTAGTTGAACTATTCAAAAAACAAAAATAATTCTTCACCACGGTGGGGCGCGTTTCAATTATTCAAGAAAACTAGGCTCTTGGCTTTTCCGGCTTCTAGCCATAAAACTCGACGGCATAAAAGCCATTAGCTGCAATAGGTTATTAAGTGGCTATTATTGGACTAGGGCGTGCTCTCTTAAGTGCAGGATAGAGTATCAACTATTTACAGAGAAAAGGGGAAGTTTTCTTCACGGTTAACACTTAACACACTGGGGTGTGTTAAGTTTGAGACGTTTTAAGGGACCAAGTATATCCACGGCTTTCTTACAAAGAATATTGCTGAGTTTTGGCCATGTAGCACGCAGCAATTTGGAACACCTTATTGTAAATGAGCGAACGAGCGAACAAGCGAACGATCAAACGAGCGAACGAGCGAACAAGCGAACGAGCGATCGAACGAACGAGCGATTTCAGCATGTGTTGAATTTTGTACTATAATTCTAATTTGCTTCGTAGCACCTAAATTTTAGACAAACAAAGTAGAAAAGGTTCGTTATTAGATATTTATGAACGGTTATCTGAACAAATATTAGTGAACTCGGCTGTCAAAGTAACAATGCTCGCACTATTGTGCTCCGGAGCGGAGGACAACTCAGCTGTTACACTTACTATAATGATACAGTCCACCATTGATCTACTAAACTGTGACTTCCTCATAGTTTAGAAACTAGGTACCCTTTTTCTTTGACGTAATGGTTACCCTACACCCCTCAACGGGGTTATTTTTTTATTGCTCATCTCGATAGTGCTCATAAAAATAAATTTGTTACATTCCTCATGTAGGGTACGACACAACCCTTTCAGTAACCTTTTGGCCTTGGCAAGGTAAACTATTTATGTAGGTTAGATAAATTTGTATCTATAGCAATAAATCGTTATCATTAGTTACAAAAAAAACGATGTATCTACTATATGTATTGTAAGTAGGTAAAGGTAATTTTTATTTTACTTTCATTTAATTAGGTAATTTTACTTTACTCAATAATGTTATTTTACTGTAGAAAGTTATATTATTTGAAATTATATTTAATATAGATTCTATAATATATGTATAGAACATTAAACTATTTGAAGTACTTATTACGTTATTACGTAAATTCAAAAAGTCGCCGTTAATGATTTAGTCAATTTGGTGCCATACAGTTAAAACTTCAATGTAAACTAAACAATCTTACTAAGCGCCATTTCATACCGGAATCTAATTAAATCTTTACGAACACGAATCCCACGAGGGCTAAAACTACACCGTACTATTTAATTCACGTCCACAATTAGACCTAAATCATGAATTAAATAGGTCTGTACGAGTACAAAGGTGTGATTTCCATGTCGACTGCACGCAGCAGAACCAAACAGTTTTCGGACACGGTCGCAGAAGAGAATTGCCAACGTCATCCGTAGGACAAAATGTTTGAAATTTAAACGTATGGGTCATTTAAGTATCAACATTCAACATCAATTCTTTCATATGTATGTAGCCACTGACATACCATTTGTTTACTGTTGAACATAAAGTAAAGTACTTAAAGGTTAACTGGTAGAAATCCCCCCAGGGATAAGTTCGCCTTTGTACGTAAGTTACATTGTTGTTCTGTTATGTTATTCTATGTAATTGTTTTATGTGCAATAAAGAGTCATACAACAACAACAACAACTACTGACTGTACTGTTTTGGCCGCCTCAAAACGGTTTGTTATTCTAATTGCAGTGCAAATGACTTCATTCAACTAACGTTACCCGTTGACTCATTGCAAAGTCGCAAGCCATTGATAAATGTGTTCAAGTGTAAAAATAGTATGCAAATCGTGCGACCAGAGCGTCTAGTGTGTTCATTTCGATGGTGCAGTCGTTAACGAATTCGTTTGCGAGTTGTCGCAGAATGTATGGAGACTTATCGACCGTGGCGGTTGTGCAAACGTTCCGCTGGCGGCGCTGTCTCGCTTTCCATACAATTTTGCGATAACTCGCAAACGAATTCGTTAACGACTGCACCATCGAAATGAACACACTAGACGTACAGCAACCTATTTAGCACCGATCGCACCCACGCGGTAATTCGAACGTTTACGATAGTTTTAAATACAGGATGTTGTTTCTTAGAGTAACGTCCATCAAAAGGTGGTTGAAATTGTACACATACCGGTACATTTGGCTGGAAAGCTTGCTACGCTTAGTTTACCAACTCGCTTTCGTGTTCACACAAACTTTGACTCGTATGAAGTGTTTATGTTTGCGACAAATAAAGTTCTTCCGCCATCGAGAATCAGAAGTGCTTTTTATTGCTTCTTTTTTCCTCTTTATAACATTAATATAAAATCGGGCAATTCGGAAACCGATTAGGAAATTTCATAAAAATGTTTAATCAATAACGAATTCAAAATCTAACTTACTTGCACAAATGAAGGTAACTAATCAAACTTTAGCATAGGTACTTACTTAAATATCATGTTTGAATTGACGTGGAAAAAGTTTAAATCAGGTTTGTTACTTTTCATACATCAATGTTTGACGGTAGTCAAACTAACCCAATTTAGAATGAGAAAATTGGGGACACGTTTTTTCGGCAATAAAATCGATTGTGCATTTGATTCTGAATATATGCA
Source organism: Adoxophyes honmai (assembly GCA_005406045.1). NCBI lineage: Eukaryota > Metazoa > Arthropoda > Insecta > Lepidoptera > Tortricidae > Adoxophyes > Adoxophyes honmai. Next base: position 26,886 of record BHDV01013077.1, read on the forward strand.
AAAAATTAAGAATAATGTCAATCCTATTGCTGACATTGCTCATAGACATAATGGTTTCTAAAATGCATGCTTGCTTGCATACTATACCACTTTGGAGAGCTAAACTTGGGCGTCGACCAAAAAATTGCCTGCCCTCTCTGGCCACCGATCATTTGGACTAGGCATGAAGGAGTCTTTTTAGATTCCTGGTTTCAACCCAAAATAAGAGAAAATTTGACGCAAAAATGTACTTCATTTTGTAACTTGCCGCGATCTTTTATCTATTAATTCCATTTATATCAACCATCGCCTTCAGGCTCTAGAATTAACTCTTGTTCCTATCAGCGCCAATCTACATCGTTTAAAACTTCCCCAACAAAATTATGTCCAATTTGTAACAATCTGAATTTAAGACTCGCCTTATCCGCATTTGCAGCCATTGTTTGCGGAAGGATTCCGCATTTTGTTTACGGCGGCAACAAATAAGCAATAAAACTCGTCGTAAAGGACTTCAGCCTAGATAGAGGGATAAATCATCGTGCGAATTGTTTTGGCTGTCAATTCCGCGAGTTAGTCATGAGGTTGGAATTTTATTTCGAGCGAGGTAATATTTTGTAAGAAGGGGTTTTGCTTCTCGATATGTAATTTTGTTACCTTTTTAGCGGTAATAAAGACGTACTAACGTAGCTAAACAAGGTTACAGCATGACAAATTAAGAAATTTAAAAAAAAAAACAAATTAATAGGTTTTTATGTAAATGTAGAAAATTCGGGTTACTTTCTAATCTAAAGCCTAAGTTTGATTTGAAGTAAAATAAAATTAGCTTAAGTGGTAACTGATATTTATTACCCTAACAAGAAATAATAAACATAATTTGAATGAATAAATAAATACTGAATAAATGATTAATTCCGTCCAAATGTCCCTGTTGTTTTCTCAATCGACTTCACAAAAAAAACTTGATGCAAGTTTAATGAAATTTATCGCTATGGAAAGAATTTATTTTATGTTAGTGACTATAAGGGTGATGGTGACTATTCAATCCGTAAAAACTAACGAACACAACCAAATAGACAAACAAGTGACAGCGATTCCTTTAAATTCGCACCAAATTTCTGCACCAGAATCTACCCCGAATCCGCGAAATGTTCGCAATATGGGCCACGTCACCTCTCACCGCTGCTACAATTTATCTACGAAACAATTGCTCTGCTTCTTGTTTGAGTACCACAGCTGTGAATAGGATAAACTTTAAGACAGCCGAAGTATTAACATAAATTTGATATAATGCAATGCACGAAATGGTCAAGGCCGATTGGTTGCCATGCAAAGAATTTGTAATTTGGGATCATCTATGAAGGTTGTTTAGGTAACACACTTCTTCTTTTTAAATTTAAGAGAAACGTTCTTGTTGGTGGAGTAACCGCCACTTTAAGCGCTCTTTGACCAACTCTTTGGCGTCCTGATACGACACAAATCCACTATCTTCTTCACCCGGGCAAAATAAGTCACTCTTTGCCTGTCTTTGCCTCTTCTCCCTTCTACTTTTCCTTCTAGAAGGTCAAAATGAAATAGTGTCGTATCAAGTGTTCTAGTATATATGACTCCCTCTACAATTTATGGTAGGGAGAGATTTGAGAATGTGCAAAATGATACCACTGAATCCTCTCCGGCGAAATCTGTAATTGGCATGTCTATCGCAGACTGAGTTTGAAAAATCGGTATTTACTAGTATCGGTAAAGCTGACCAAAAACCGGTAAGTGATGCTGACAACATGAAGACGGAACGTCTAATTTTGATCGACGTGTAAATGAAATAGGCAGGTAGAATTTGTGGTTTAAGTCCTTCCCTGTCTCATTCATAAATGTATTTAAAGCAAGGCCCCCAGTATGCTTTAACCTAGTCTCACCATGTATTTGACTCGCTTTGTCTTGTGAAAGAATTTATGTGCTAGAAAAGGACGCATTATATGTCACTCATTCGTTTTTCCAAAGGTTGTCCGGGATTGTCAGTTAATTTGGTTCTAATGGTTCTATTTTAACCCGGACAAATACGGTAGTTCTTGACTCCGGAATATCGCAGTTCATTCTTTTGTTCATTTAATTTGTTCGCTTATTCGTTGTCAGAATTGAGTTTGAAAGTTGCGTGCAGTTGTGCGGATTTTATTTAAAATTTTATTATAAAACAATTAAAACTATTGAAAGTAGCTGTGTTAAAGTGGATAGTGGACTTCTGGCATCATGTCGTGTGTGATTCCAGGATGTAAATCACATTCTTCACGACAAGAAAGTGATTTAACGATGTTGTCGTTCCATCGGTAAGTTTTTGTAAAATTATTACTAAAAAGTGAACTGAATGCCAATATAAATACAAAACGAAGTACGCTGCATCTTTCTACAGCGAACATCTGTCGTAATTAGTACATCAGTAGAGTTATAAGCGATTTTTAGAAGCTATTTGAACTTCCCATAGTGATGTAATTATAGTTATCGATAATACATATCGATAATAAAATACGGTCGCTATAGTGAAAAACAAAACTGAAATAAAATTAATTCTGACTTTAGTACACCCAAACCAAAGTCACAGTTCAACTAACATTTTTTTTAACCGACTTCAAAAAAGGAGGAGGTTCTCAATTCGTCGGGATTTTTTTTTTTTATGTGTTCGCTTTCGCTGATTACTCGAAGACGCCTGGACCGATTTGGAAAATTCTTTTTTTGTTTGAAAGGGTATAGTTTCCAGGTGGTCCCATTGTCAGCATATCTTGACCTGATGATAGAATATGAGGGAAATCGAGGGCAACCCTCAAATTTTATTGGCACAGGTAATGTTTTTAGTACATTTTTCAAAGCTACACCAGTATTTACGTCTGGCAGTAAAAAAAATATGACTGAACTGATGATGGAAGGTCAACTTCTTAATGCTTAGGAGTTAAAGGATAATTCTTTTAATACTGAATGCACCTGCAGACTGGAAATTATAATTTCAGTAATTAGTGAGGCTTGCTGGTGATGGAAGGTCACCCTCATTAGACAAATGCTTTCAGTATAGCCCAAATTTGAAGTCGGTTTTTTTTTGTTTAAAATTATTGTTTGGCTAATATAATCTGTAATTGTTCTTAGGGGGAGTGCAGACGACAGACTTTTTGTTGCGATCGAGTCGGCGACGCACACAAAGTCTGCTAGGATTGTATGCATTGTGCGCCGGACTTTTTGCGCGTCATGTGAGTTTCTGCATATAATTCCATAGGCTCTATTTTCACTGACTAAAAGTCCGTCGTGGATAGTTTGTTGTCTGCGTAGGGCCGTATAGTGAAAAAAACAAACTTTTGGGCACCTTTTTTTACTCCGACTGGAATGAAAAGAGCTCTTAATTATGTATATATTGTAAAAAAATGCCTAAGATTGTGTTATATGTGTTATAAAAAAAATATTAAATGGTCTTATGTTTCCCTTAAAACCCTCAAAATCAGATAAAAGCGACTTATTCCAAGACAAAATTTATTCTCGTTTGGTTAAATCCACCCCAGTCACACTTTATATAAAACTCCTACTATAAAAATATGTCTCATACTTTTTCATAATCTAACTAACGGACTAATTAGAATTTCGGTTTTTTAATCTTGTCGTCATTCATATTAGCAAAATCCTTTTTTTGGCGGATGTGTACATCATACCTACCTGCATGTCAAGTTTCAGCCCGATCCGTCTAGTGGTTTGGGCTGTGCGTTGATAGATCACTATGTCAGTCAGTCACTTTTGAGTTATGTATATTTAGATATGCGCTTTTATAACACTTATTATTTTGATTAAATGCATAATTGTTGTTAATAAGTAAAATTGTTTTTCTTTGAAAACCTCGATAAGTTTATCGATAAGACATTGAGTGTGTCACATCACTGGTAAGGAAAGTTTTAGTGACAACCCTTGAAAACGCGTTTTGATTTTCATCAGTCTATCCCTTTCTAACAGACTAACATTCCCATAAGACAAAGCGAGTCAAGTATATACGTCCAGGTGGGTCTTAATAGACTGTTTCTAAGTCTTTCATTATTCTGAGATTTAAAGTCTTATACGTGAATGAAGTTTATCTTCGTGCGGTGTCGGGTTTAGAATCACATTTTCAATCACAAAGTGACCAAGGAGGTGAGTTTAGGTTTACTTTAGGCAACATCCCAGAAATCTCTATTAATTTGTGGTTCAAACCCAAGATTATACCAAAATTGGCCACCAAACGTGAAATAGTCATGGTTTTATCTGCTTGCCATGTTTGGGAATACGAGTGATGTTTAGGCCGGCCACATAGGTACATACGGAATTCCGTTTCGGAATACCAAAACGGAAAATCGAACGCAGTCAATCTATATAAACCTATGCCACATACAGACGGAAGTTTTCCGCTCAGAATCCTGAACGGATAGATGTCGTATGGGTTTAATGCTTTCGGATTTTCCGAATCGAGAATTCCGTTACGTATGTGGCCGGCCTTATGTGTACAGATGGTGTCACCTTGGTGTCGTGAAACTTAGGGCGGTCTTTGGAATGAAACGCAACTTGCGTGAGGCGAGGCTCATATCCAGAGAACAGCTCTGAAAACCAAGGCGACTGTCGAGCAGGTTCTGATAAGCAGGCGTCGCACATTATAACGGTTAAACCATAATTTTACGGGGTTTTCTTTTGAAACATTAGGACCGTGGTCGTCAGACACAAAAAAAACATGGAAGACTTGTGCCAAAGCTGGTTCTGGAATCAGGTGACCCTAGAGATGGCCCTTACCCCACTTAAAGGCTTGAAATATCTGTGCAACGGGGTAATGCGGCCAGCGTCTTTAAGACGATGCCAAAATCGTCTTTTGAGTTGAGGATACATTAATTTTATTGTTTTTGTAGGTTTTTGAATTATGTTTTTTCGATTGGCATACCTAAGCGGAATTATTTCCTACCTCTCCGCATGTACACTGATACGATTGCGAGAATTACTCGATCAACGTCACACTAATAGGCGATCTATCTATTAGGCGAAGGGCTAGACGCCAGCGGACAGAGAGAGATGAACAAAACAGCCAATAATTTATCTATCCATTGCATTCAAGGGGTAATTAGTATAATTACAATACTGCGTCTGTCAATCTCTGCTTCTGGTTGCTCTGGTCAATGAACTTCATGGTCACAATAAAAAAGCTTTCTGTTAAATATTATAATAATATATATGTCGCAGGCGGATTGTATAATCCGCCGCTTTACATAACGCCTAGCCGTTTTGCTAAACAGCGCCGTTTTGTAAAACGGCGGCTCAACGTTCAGCCGGATTGTAGTTGCGAAACGTTCTTCAAAAAGGCGGCCCACGATTAGCCGCATTGTACTACTACCAATATTTTAGGGTGACCATGAAATGTTGAAAATGAAAATATTTTAAACCAAGGTGTTTTTAGTTAGTAGTTGACTTATTTAAAAAGAAAATAATTTCTGAGCTTTTATAAAAAAAATACTAACCTTCTAACCTAACCTGTCCGAGTCGTATTCGCTCCGAGGTAGTCTTCCTCGCTCGCTGCGCTCGCTCGGTCAAAGCGGCGGCTAATCTGTCGCCGTATTACATTATGCCTAGCCGCAATGAATAACGTTTAGCGCCGAATTCATTCCGGCGGTTTTTCGTTCAGCCGCATTCAATCCGGCTAAACGTTTAGCCACCGCATTACAAAACGGCGCTGTTTTGCAAAACGGCTAGGCGTTATGTAAAACGGCGGATTATACAATCCGCCTTCGACATATACATAAACAGTACGCCTGTATTCCCAAACAGAGTAAGCAGAGAACTCTCAACGTAACAACGCCAAAACTATAGCTATTTCACGTTTCAATGTTTCACATGAGAATGTGTCCTGCTGACTTGTTCAACGGCAATTGTCGTTTATGTGAATCGGCCCTAAGTGTAATAAAGTTAGTTTCGTCTAACAAGCTACAGTGCTGCTTGAATCAACATCCGCCACTAAGATAGCCAAGCAAGAGCCAAAATTCAATCGTCCAAGTCTGACTGAATCTTTCTCTATTTCATCTCGTTATGAAGTCGACTCGGAGTTCCAATGGTAATCATTTTGAAATGACCATGAAAAAATGTTTAAATTGTTTTTTATGTGTATTTATGTAATTCAAAAGAAAATATGGAAGTTTTTAGCTCTTACTCTGAACATAATATAACAGTACAATGGTAAAATTAAAAGTTCGAAGATTCACAGTTGCAGAATTGCATAAAGTCGAGTTTTCTTCTCGTTTTTAATAAATTAAATCTTTCCGTTCGCATTGTGAACAAAATCCCAGCTAATAAATAAATGTAATTTTCCAAGGAACTCTAAAAGGCTTTGCTTTGCCCGTTATTTCCGCACCCGTTTAATGAAAAGTGGAAAACTCAATTCTTTCCACACGTTAACGTGTTTTTACGTTCGTTTCATTTCACCCGTGTGTACATACATTGCGCTTTTAAAACTGTTATTCTCATTCCTGCGTTTCCGTTGAATCAGATATTCGTGTTTTATTTAGTTTTGATTAGTAAATGAACAGTGTAATGTTGGGTTTAACAGTGTAAATTAGCTTCATTGGTTACGAGGATGTCGAAGGAGACGACTACAGAAATATGATTAGGTTTAGTTTAGGCGACAGGTTAGTAATCTGTCACCGTTTACACCTAATAAATTTAATTATGGATGGCTACGAACCGTGAAATACTCATGATTAGATTAGATTAGATTAGATTTATTTATTAATTCAATATAAAATACATCATTAACAATACACAATAAAATGTCAAATGTTAAGTGATTTTAAATTGAATACGTCAACTGTTTAAAGCAATAAAAAATAAAAATAAATGTCACAATAATAAATATGTCAAAATGAAGTATAGTAAATATGTCGAAATTAAATTAAATTAAACAACGAAAAACAATTATAAAATTTCACCATTTTGGGATCGTCCAATTAATAATATACAATAATTCAATAATAATAATAATAACTGAAAAATATCATGTCAATAAAAACTAAAAACTAAAACTGAGTTTCTGCGAACTCACGAACAGAATATATTGGCTTATCCAACAAAAGGTTTCTCAGTTTGCGTCGAAATGCACCATCGGACGGTTCGTTTTTCAGCTCAGTAGGGAGACACTCATAAAGCGTGGGGCCTATGACCCGCGGGTTCTTTGCTGAGAGCGCCATCCGACGGGGAACTGTGCACAATTGTCCTGTGCGACGGACCTGCTTGCCTACTACATTTACTCGAGAAAACATAGATAAATTTGTTCTCACAAACATCAATATCTCAAATAGGTATAGTGAGTAGTGAGTCATTATTTTGTGCGTCACGAAAAGTTCTCTACAAGAATGCCTAGGCTCGACTCCAGCTAATATGCGTATGGCACGCTTTTGCAACAGCAGTACTCTATTAGAGTCTGTTGAGTTTCCCCATAAAATAGTGCCATAGGACATGAGAGAATGAAAATGAGCATAATATACTTGCTTTAAGGCATTCTTAGAAATTAGGGGTTTAAGTTTTCGTAACGCAAAGACTGCACCACTCAGTCTATCGCATAACCCGTCGACATGGCGCTTCCAGTTCAGATTTGAGTCCAATATGAAACCCAGGAACTTTGATTCACTGCACAAGGGCATTGGACAGCTAAGCAGACAGGTAGGCAGGTCAACTTTACGACCAGAGAAAATCATTATGTTAGATTTAGACACGTTAAGAAGCAAACCGTTGACGGAGAACCACTTTTGCAACTGCCCGCATGCCTCACTTATCTTGTCAGCGAGCCGCTCATACGAGCTGGCACTCACAACTACTGTGGTGTCATCCGCAAACAGGATTGACAAACCCGTTGAAATTGATGATGGAAGGTCATTCACGAAGATTAAAAATAGGCAATTCCCAAGCGCCGATCCTTGAGGGATTCCAACTGTAACTTCAGAAACGTTCGAGGCGAGCCTTTTTCCGCTTACAGACATTTTGACCAACTGCTTGCGGCTTGACAAAAAGGACGCCAACAGCTGATACGCAAAGCCTTCAATACCGTACCAACGTAATTTATTTAATAACATTTTGTGGTTTATTACATCAAATGCTTTTGATAGGTCGCACAGAATACCAGCCATCTTGTGTTTTTCATCCATACCTGACAGAATGCAGTCAAAGATTTTGTGTGCTGCTGTAGTAGTAGACCTTTTCTGCCTGTATGCATACTGTTTGTCTGTCAGGAGGTTGTTCAACTCAAGATGGCTCATCAACTGGGACGAAACAATTGATTCCACTATTTTAGATATAGTCGGTACAATACTTATTGGCCTGTAACAACTCACATCGTCTCTGTCGCCTTTTCCCTTGAAAACAGGGCACACTCTGGTGTTTTTGAGTATATCAGGGTATATCCCAGTAGAAAACATGGTATTTATAAGCACAACTAGGATATCTGCTATTACTGGCCATATTATTGTAATAATATTTGGTGAAATATCATATGCATCAACGGTTGCACGAGTCTTAAACATAGAACTGAGAACTTCATCCAACAAACCGCGTGTTACGATTGGCAACCTAAAAGGAGGTATATCTGAGGTGCAAAGGTGATTTTTTAAATATTTGTCGGATAAAGATTCATCAGATTGCACTACGTATTTTGATGCGGCACCTATAAAATACGAGTTAAATGCATCAGGAACTTGCCATTCAGGAATATCTGAACCTGTCGCTGGATCTCTAAGGCTTATGTTCTGGGGCCTGCTCTTGGTTCCTACCTCCTCGTTTACGACCCTCCATATCTCTTTCGCGGGATTCTTACTGTCCGCTAGTCTAGTTTCAATATGAGACTGACGTGCTCGCAATGTGGACGTTTTAATAAGGCTTGAGTAGTTTGCAATACATTCTGAAAGTATGGGATTATTTGGGTCTTGTCGTCTTATTTCAATTAGCTCTTTCTTCGGATGATTTCAAAATCATGCGTGAAGCTCAATTTCTGAGCTAAAAATATCCCTGTGTCCAATGTCGATGAAGTCCAATGACAAGCTAATGATGTCATACTTATTATAATGTTTTATCATATTCGTAGAATGGACTCTTTGTGTTCTTAGCAGTCCGCATTGCATTAATCCGCTTTGAAAAGGCAGCAAAAGCCTAGGCATTTTGACAATGGAATTGCGCACGGCTCGTCGGAAAAGCAAGAAAAGAGGCCAACAAAATGGTATTTTCCAGTCCATTTTCATGTAACCCATCTTATTAGCATAAACTCTTTGGTTAGCCAAATGGTCAGCACAGATTGTGATATACTACAGCATAAATTAACGTTGGGAAGTTTGATGCAATGTTATTAACCTCCGACGCATAAACCAGAAGTGTTTCAAATGTAAAGGTGCCAGTTCGTAGCCTACGACACGCAGCAGCAGACGATGTGTCGCTGCGACACGAACACACCACAGAACACGGATACCTAGATACAGCAGTCAATCTCCATACAAAGTGCGATCTCGGAACAGTCACGATCAGTCCGAGTGAGGTTATTGTCCGCTTATTGAGACGCGCGTTTGACAAATAGTTATGGTTTTGGCTAGGTACCACTTTGTGTACTCTGCCAACCCCATTACGGATTATGTATGAACATATAAAAAGATAATTACTTATTTATTATGAACGTTTTACATGGTAACATTTTAATAGGAAGCATGGCAACAGCAAACCGGACGTTCAGCACAATTAGCCAAAGTTTTCTATGAAATTTATTAGCTGAAATTTGGTCCCAAAAGAAGCGGAAAATACTCTCATTAGCATGTTAAAGTACGCCCAACAATACAATACTTAAGTATGCTGAAGTCGTAATGTGAACATCCAATTTCTTATTAAAACGAAGGTCATTTCTAAGTTACCGTAAAATTGGGTGATTTAGGACAAAACTGATATTCAAATACATACTTATTTATAAATCACGTCTGTTTGCCTAAATGGGGTAGGGAGAGCACACAAAACGCTACATATACAAATCCATAACTATTTCACGTTTCGTAGCCACTTGTAGTATATTTTTTTAGGTTTAAAGTTCAGAGTTACTAAAGTAACAGGTTCCTAGCCTGTCGCCTAAAATATACTTACATATCTAAACATTATATTCCTAATCGCATAATAAGTTAAGCGACATTTTTTTATTGGCGCTTAGAGATGTATGGGGTTAGTAGTTGCGTTTCAAAGTCGCGCGCTTGAACAGCGCCGTTCGTTGAACGCGTCCTATTCGCCCGGCGCTCTTGTTGACCAGCGCGCTACCTATCGCATGACTATTAAAACCAGCTTTATCCATAAGGTAAACATCCCTGTGCTCGACAATGACCCAACACTTGGCACTTGCAACCTTATGTCATAGTAACACAGGTGACAGATGGGTGTCATCTACTGGTCGTTGAGGCGTTGAGCATTGGTACTTATACCTTACTCGTACAATTAGCTGATTTCTACCACATATTTAACTCACTATCCTAAAAAATGTCGCTTATTTTAAAAATAAAACTACCGTGAGACTCGATCATCTATACTAATATTATAAAGAGGAAATATTTGATTGTTTTTTTGTTTGTTTGTTTGTTTGTTTGCATCGAATAGGCTCCGAAACTACTGGACCGATTCGGAAAATTCTTTCA
>BHDV01013077.1:48363-67597 GCA_005406045.1 Adoxophyes honmai
CCACAGGCTGCACGTGTAAAATGATGAGCAAAAAGCTCTAAATAAGGTAGTTTTAACTTCTTGTGAGCTACGAGCAAACCTGCGTAAATGTTCCTATGGATGTCTGAAGCACCATACAACCTATTTAAAGTGAAACTCATAGTGATATTGCATTCCTCGACAAAGGATGTCTTTATTAACTACGTTTGTTGTGACAACTTTCTGTGATGGGCCATGTATCAATTGATTTGACGGTACAGTCACCAACATTAAGAGGATAGGAGTCGCACCGCTTCTCCATGCAAAGTACTCCCCTGTTTTCTCCGTGAATAATGACATTAGAGCAAAAAAATTTTTTCATTAAATTTGTATCTGTTGTGGCTATGACTACTACTACTACTATGATTTGTTTTTATCGATTTTCTAAATAAGAAAAAAAATAAAAATTAACAATTTTGAAAATCGAAAAAAGCAAATCATAGGGGCATTGCCACAACAGATACAAATTTAATGAAAAAAAATTTTTGTTCTAATGTCATTATTCACGGAGAAAACAGGGGACTACGTTTGTATGGAGAAGTGGCGCGACTCCTATCCTCTTAATATCTGCCACGACGGAGCGTGCAAAAATATCTGACACGTCCTACTGCACCTAGTAATAGAGTCGTACCAAATGTTTTTGCAGCCTTATTGTATCAGATATTGGTGCTGGTGACTGTACACAGTAATGAGTTACCATTATGTATTGATAAATACTTAATCGACACATTTTAATATCGTTTTAAAACTTTTAATCAATTCCGAGGAATTCGTAACTCCTTAGCAAGTAAAAATACAATTAATAGTTACTTGCACCTGATACGAAGTCCACGGTAGAAATGAACAGGTGTTATTCTAAATATGACAACTGACGGGAAATGAGGCCTGCCAATTTCACTCCTCATAACACAAATGAAAGAATATAAAACCTCAGTCCCCTTAGCACGACAGGGCACGAGTAGAGATACGCGCGACATAGACTATACCTGTCACTGTCTAACTAGAGATGTCAGAAAGTGACGGGTAGACTATCCCGCGCGCGACGCGACTAGAGCATGCTACCGTGCTAAGCCTACTGATGCGCGAAAATGGTTTAACAAAAGTATCTAATATACTTAGTTTAGGTACATTCGTTTGTTATCAATTCGGTTGTAATATACATTTATTGCTTATTCCTACCAATCAGTTGTTGAATCTATTCTCAAGAGGTCATCACTAACTTGAAACAAACAAGACTTGTGCTTGTAACTTGTAACAGTCTAGCTTATCTGTTTCGGAGTTATGGGCTTTTATCTTCAAGTTCATAAGTTATGAGACAATTATTTCTTGTTAGTATCTTTACGGGTAGCAGATGTTGCAAAGGGTAGCTGTCTGTTTATCTGTAGACATTGTAGAACAAAAACTTGTTTGATCTAATTATTTTAAATTTACTTAGGAACAATGTTTGCCTTAGGTAATTGGGAAAGTGAGCTATCACAGTTTAAGGGTGTAATTTCGGAGCCGACCGCACGCGGCAGCAGACGATGAGACATCGACGACAATACTCTATGTATTTGTATGAAGTATCATTCAAAAGCGACGACACGACGCTAGTGACATGAAGTAAAGTTAGTAAGTAAAAAACTGATTCCTGTACAGAAAAAAAAGATACAAATAAAAAATACAAAGTCCAAAGGCGGACTTTTCCCAACTTTTAGTTGTAGAAAAAACCAGTAATTTAAGGATCAACAAATGTATAGTGAAATTTATACTGATATTATAAAGCGGAAGAGTTTGTTTGTTTGTTTGAACGCGCTAATCTCTGGAACTACTGGTCCAAATTGAAAAAATATTTTTATGTTAGATAGACCATTCATCGAGGAAGGCTTTAGGCTATATTATAACATCACGATGCAACCAATAGGAACGAAGAAAAACAGCAAAATGTTGAAAAAACGGGGGAAATTACCCAATGTCACTATTCCACGCGGACTGAGTCGCGGGCACAGCTAGTTATTTATAAATATGTATGAAATCGATCAACATAGTATTTTCCGGCCGAAATTTTACATTACATTGCATACCACTTCGTACCAAACATTGTGTGCTCTGTGGGAGTTTGCAGTTGTCATCCTGAGGTTGGCTTTGAAAATATGACTGCAACAGCACGACGCAACGACGTGTCGTCGACGTCTGCTGCTGTGATCTGCGGTCGGCAACGAAATTGCACCTTAACGGATAAAAGTAGTAGTTTGGTCTCAAAACTTTTCGATGTAGCTTTTTTCCTCGGTCCTAATTAAAAACTAACTCTGACAACGGAACCTCCAATGGTCTAGTTTTAAAAACTAGGTAATTAAGTGTTGCCATTATGATGATACAAAAGCGTTGAATTTGGTAGCTTACTTACGAATTTTAATTCGATTTTTAAAGAACGGAATAAATTAGACAAAAACTCGGTGCAGTCTTTGTTCGTTACATATTATTATGCGTGGATCATGCTCAATCGCCCACGCTTCTGAAGCCCGGATGTCCTTGGCTAAAATCGAATGGTTTTTAAACCTACGTATGTCTGTGCCTGCATCTATGGCAAGCTACACTAATATTCAATTATTTACTAAGGATTTAGCCTTTTTAAGACCAATGCCACACTGCAGTCGCCGTGTATAGAACGCATAGCGACCAATCACATGCGCAAACGGTGATTGGTGTTTGGTAATCAGATATTCGATGATTGGTCGTTTTGCGGTGACGTTGGTAGTGTGAAAAATCACCCTTCGTAAGCACTTTTAGCATAATTTAACATAGGTAAAATAGTGACAGGTTGCTAGCCTGTCGCCTAAAGCGTATCTAAAAGTATTTCCTTAGTTGCCTATTAAGACATGCACGTAAGAAATGGAGAACTAGTATTCTGAACCCAACACCACACAGTGACAAACGTCTATATGCTCCTACCATCTAGTTTCTAGGTATTACATAACTATTACTACAGTCTACATAATTATTGCCTTGGGAATAAAATCATGATGTGTATGTAGGTTCCAACAACCAATAACAAAGATTACTTTGCACAAATCTCTCGCATAATGCAACCCTCGGTACCTTGTCGAGCTAGGAAGCCTAGCATCCGAAATCTCTTTGTGCTCCCAATCTGCAGCGTCCTCAAAGCGACAAAGTCGTCGATTCCATCGGGACTCGCAATCGCCCTTGATTGCGAAGAACTGTGCAAATCACAGACTTAAATCGAAATAGATGACTCGTGTGCCAAAAGGGAGCCAAGAGGGAGAGCAATGCTCCTCTTTTGACGCGATTTAAATTTTGTACCACTTAGGTTAGGTTTAACTGCCTAGAGACAGGACAACTTGAATACGGCGGCGTCGCCTTTGAATCGGTTTCACTCGGACTGTCAATTCCCATCACTATTTTACACAGTCATGACGTTACAGTAGGTGAAGAAAAAGTGGCACATTTATTTTTCATACAAATCCAGGAACTCGCAGTATCTATTACGATATGTCTGTGGTGCAAATGCAAATACCGGTGCAAGTTCGGACCGCAAATCCTGAACCACCTTCGAAACCCTTTGGATCTCAAATGGAATTTAATTATTTAGTTCGTGCAAATGGACGCAGGATTTGAACAGCTGTTGGAGGACTTGTAATAAGTGGGCATTTTTAGGGTTCCGTACCCAAAGCGTGAAAACGGGACCCTATTACTGAGACTTCGCTGTCCGTCTGTCCGTCTGTCACCAGGCTGTATCTCAAGAGCCGTAAGAGCTAGGCAGTTTAAATTTTCAAAGATGATGTATTTCTGTTGCCTCTATAACAACAAATACTAAAATAATGATAATTATTATAACAAAGGGAGCTCCCCATATAAAAAAACGTGTTATTTTGGCCGTTTTTAGTGGTCACCATTCTGCTAGCTGTATCTCAAGAACTGTGATATTTAGGCAGTTGAAATTTTTACAGATTATTATGTTTGTATTGTCACTACAACAACAAATACTATAAACAAAATAATTAAGTGGGCTCCTATAGAGAAAATGTGTTTTTTTTTTGGTGTTTTTTGGTACGAAATCCTTCGTACGCGAGTCCGACTCGCACCTGGCCGATTTTTTTAACTTTGGCAATGTTGAACGCAGCCTTCGCAAGAACGGGCGACTTCAAAAGCTAACCATAAATCGGAAGTAACCATTACAAGAGAGGACTATGAACGAAGATTATGTACCGTTCAATATAATGTTTAATACGGACACAATAATATTTTTGATATATTGAGAAAATTATTTCATCGATGTTTTGTAATTTCATGATCTGGCGCTGTGGAATAGCGAATGGAGAATTTATGACAATGTTTAGGAGGTAAATGGATTGAATAATAGTTCCGTCCGACGCACTGGCAAAGGTAGTCGGCTATGGGCACATTAATGGCGTTTTTCCAGCGGCGAGGCGAAACGAGATGAGACGGGGCAGAAATTGAAATTCGTATGACAACACCTCAATTCTCCCCTCGCCTCGTTTCGTCCTGCATCGTCTGTGGAAAATCACCCTATAAGGCCTTTACAAAACCCTGTACTATATTTCAAGGCGTATATTGGTTTCGAATACAGAGTCGATCTTAAAATTTATGACCAATATTTTACATTTATGTTCTTAGCTGTAAAATTTGATTTAATGAAGCAATTTTTATTTCAGTATTTTTGCCGGGCTCTCCGCATTTTAATGCATTTCAATACAGGGTTTTAAAATATGCTGTAGCATGAGATGTTTTCCCGTATGCTAGCAACCTTCCTCTATTGTACCTATTAACTTGTAAAATAAAAATTATTAATAATTAATTATGCAAAATAGGGCTGTGTCTATGAACGTTCCATGTGCTTTGTCTGCCCAATTTAGGAATACAGGCGTAATGTATGTAAAATGAGACCTATTCCTTAAAATGTACATACATACATACGGGCCGTTCTCCAGCCGTACGATTTTTCGTGTTCTCAAGTTCAAGTGCCTGTGAAATCCAAATTTTAACAGATAACCTTATAAAAAAAATATCTTACGTAATTCACACTTTATTCTGCTCAAAATAAGTCAAACAATAGTATATTCTTGTTATTAAATGCGCGAAACAAAAATCTAAAGTCAGTGGAGTCCACATTTTCGCCTTGTCCCACCTCCAAAATTTGTTAGTTGATGACATATACTTTGAAAACTAAACGCGGAAACTATAAGTTTTTGTTGTTCACAGCAAGCCAATTACATGATAAATTAAATCCTATTGCCTAAATAATTATTTTTACGTTGGTTTATTTTTAAAGCCATTTTTAAAAAGTGTCCCGAGTTTTGCGTCTTGACCAAATTCGGCCATAAAACGCGTCGTACTGCTCAAACGCATAATCCGAGAGACATCCTCGATACGTTCCTAGAAAGAGTCTGTCACGCCGCGACGGCTAAACAGTGTGAATCTGTGATTTATTGTGTCGTTACCGAATCACGAAGGAAAGAAAACAACACGAATTTTTTGTCACAGTTAAAAGTGATTACCATATTATTTTTTTCTCGCATGTTTTGTTAATATATTTAACTCAGATTATTTTGACATATTAAACAGTGTTATAACTACTTCCACAAAAAATATTGAGTTTTTATCAATAACCGTTTCGAAGTAATTAATTAAAAACTAAATTGCTCACGTGATTACCGCGACGGTGATTACCGTAATTTGAGTGATCTCCGCGGTTTTATAGACGTGGAAATAACTATATTGGTCATTTATTGAGTTATCACTGTAAAATATATAAGTTTTGAATAATGCTTCCCTTGATTAAGAATATTATTCTGTGCAACACAAAAAAAATATATACCTAATAAAAAAATAATAATTTCACGTTTCTTTTTTTATCAATGGTTATCATTAATTAAAATTATTATACAATTACTTAAGATGTTTATAATTCAAGGCTATAAATGTATAGCATAAAAAGTCTAGTGATATCTATCAATAAACATGATTTCATGCCAATATTGTTTGCTTGGGTGATTACCGAATTATATGAAAAAAGAAAATTTAATTATCTTGATAATTATAAGGTTTAAAGTGATGCCTCTTTTTGGAAAACGTTTGAGATGTGAAGCATTGTTCGATTTATTCATAAAAACACACATTAACATAAAATGAAATTATGCCTCGGAGTGTCACGCAAAACTGCCTTGGTCGTGGAATGACCCATACATATTGTCACGCAGGTTAAACGTAATATTGCGGTGACAGGATGCTAGCCCATCACCCACAATACTAACATAAAATGTAATTTAAAAATAAGTAATAATTATTATAATTACTAAGATTACTCTATCCTACTGTAATAATTTAACGTCACTGTTGAGTTACCTATCAAAATGAAAGAACTTGGCTGGAGACAGCAAAATGTTGTGTACCATCCTACTATTTGTTTATTTGGATTTTTTCAGTTGTATGTTTGGATGTTTGTTACTCTTTAACGCAACAACTACTGAATGGATTTTAATGAAACTTTACAGTAATGTAGCTTATACATCAGAATAGCACATAGGCTACAATTTTGTTTGAATTTTCCAAAATATGACGATAGGAAAAATAGTAGGATTCCGCAAATTTCAACGTAAAAAGCTATAAATTGGCATGCGAGCTGTGGCTAACAAGATCTCTTCTGTGTTACCCCGAATTTAACGCGAGCGTAGCCGCGGGCAAAAGCTAGTTATCCATATTTAACTTCAACATTTGTTGAATACTTAATTCGTCTGCCTAATAAATGAAGCCCTAATTAAATTTGAACGGAAATAAAGACAACTTAAACATCAAGTGTTCGTTACTTACAATTAATATTAAAGGAGAAGATCGTTCCCAAGATAAAAGACCAATTTTGATGTTTCTTAACAATATAAATAGAATAAACGTGAAACGGTGAAATACTCAATTGGCTGAAGGCAGCCAACAGCTGCTACTTTCCTGTACAAATTTTGTTAAACAAAGAGTATACAAATTCACAAATCTCGATAAAGTGGGTTTCGGAGAACGCCGCAGCGCTGCTCCTCCTTCACAATGGAGCTTTCAAACAAATGTTTCCACGTATTTTATAAATGTTATCTACAAAATTTTCAGTAAATTGTCAGCTTTACGTTTAATGCGTCGACTACTCCTTGATTTCAGAGAAGTATTGCTGTTTTGTTTATTTGCTTGGTGACGACAGAAATGACTTCTAACGAGAAATACGTGGCTATTAAACACCAAGTCGCGGTTGCGGATTACAAATCAGGTCATGTCAGAAAACTTGCTCATGTAAGTGGCTGCGAAGCGCGATGGTTTTGTCTATTTCATGATTCGTGTGCTTTACCTATCCCATTTGGGAACATAGGCACGATAATAATAATTATACGTATGTACTGTATATGAAGCTGTGGCCTCTCAAGCAGGTTCAAACCTCGGGCTCGCACCTCTGAATTTTTCGGAATTTATGTGCGATATCGAATTTGATATTTATCACGAGCTATTCGGTGAAGGAAAACATCGTGAGGAAACCTACACACAGCGACGAAGTAATTAAACGCTGTGTGTGAAGTTCCCAATCCGCACTGGGCCCGCGTGGGAACTATAGCCCAAGCCCTCTCATACTGAGAGGAGGCCTGTGCCCTGCAGTGGGACGTATAGAGGCTGATAATGATGATTGTATATTTACATCATAATATTAAATGTAGCTCGAAACCATAAACGAAATCTTTATCAAACAAATTGTCATGGATAATGCGTTGTCCTAAGACATAATGATATTCTGGTTTGTGCATCAATGGACGGTCTTAAAAGGCAAGTGCACTTTGAGTCATACTCCCAAACAAGTGCATGTCCATAATTACAATATTTGAATACAGTTTCTAAAGCGGTCTGAAGACAGGAAGAGCTCAAGAATAAAGATTAGATAACTACATTTTAAGAAGCGTTACGTGTACTAAAATAACTCATTCATTCCTCTACTTGTAACTGCGAGTACACTATTTAGTGATCATTCTATTCTATTACTATTGGTCTTCGACATTTTCAATTGCGGTGTTTTGTTTATTTGTGACGCCAATGTTTTCAAAATACGAGTATGATGTTACAGGTTTTCTTTCGCCACTATGCGTCACCAATATCCACCAACGCGTGTTTTCTATAAGCAATTCAAAAATAGAACAAGTATCGAACGACATCGAACATTTTTCAAATATTTTTTTTATTCATAGACACAAACTTTTTAAATAAAAACAAATATTTATGCATGGCCAGAACGATTAGTACTACCATCACGACTCCCGCAAAGCAAGAACTTAATATTTAAAGAGTAAATCGAGTTCGTGTTTGAGATTCGAGACTAAATTACTTAAAATGTTGTTCTATGATGTTATGAGATTATGCTAAATCAAGGTTTGTATATTGACATTTGGGAGTTATGAAGTCCATGAATAAACCATCAAGGCTCTGACGTTACGTCATAGGAATTGCCATTGTTAGTGCTACTGTCAACGCGATATTTGACTATAATACGTTTTGTGAATTTAAGTGACAGTCATTTATGCATGTGTCATTATTATCATGGAAGTTTAATATTTTTATTATATAGTTTTAAGGTTAAAAGCAGGTAGTAAACTAAAAGTATTGCAACTACCGACTCATTTTTATATTTTCGGTTACTAAAAATTGGACAGAACGTAATGTTTTCGAGAAAAACAAGCATCCTGCAAAATTACGCTATTTTAATTTGCTTTTTGTTTCAGATCTCTTTATTTGGAAACCCAATTTCTTATCGCAGTCCGTTCTTTTACTAAAATTGTCAAAATCAAAAATAGTGCAAGAACAGTCCTTACTTTTAATTATATGTACGCGGGACTTAATCGCGATTAAGTCCCGCGTACATATAATTATGAGTGAGAATCGCGAAAGTTTAAAACATTACACAGTCCTTACTTTTTTCACATTTACCTATCTCATCTACTTTCTCGACTTTCTAGACCAAATTTCAAACCCGTCTTTACAAAATCGCGTACGTGACTTCAGATTAAAATTAATCGGTGTCCTACTAAAATTTACGACTGTCATCTTTTGTTCAGAACAGCTGATATCTAAAAGTATCCGGAGTGATATCACCACCGTGGGCTGACGATAAAAGCGTCGCACGCGCCGATCGAATCGGTTTATTGCTGTGTTTATTCTTCTTGAGGTACATTTCATTTATTGAGCGGCACTAATAAACCATTACATGAATTAAAAGCATCGTATGAATCAACTAGCTTTTGCCCGCGGCTTCGCTCGCATTAAATTCGGAATGACACAGAAGAGATCTCAGAATTATTTAAATACGCTGCTGTAGACGATATGTATATTGTACAATATATGTCTTTCAATTTGGGAATAGGATAAAAAGATTCTAGGCATAAGCTACATAGAAAAAAATTATAAATTGCGGAATGCTCCATAAATACTTTACATCCCTCATTTTAGAGAAGTGATGGATTCTAAAAAGACAAAAGTAGCCTATGTCACTCACTGCCCATCCCTTCGATTATTTCCATCTTACTTGCGTGCCAAATTTCAAGCGTCTAACTATAGCGGTTTAGATTTTTCATACAAAGGGATTTCCCGCTAACTCCCGTTCCCGTGGGAATTTCGCAATATCCTGTTGCAACTCAGCTTTAATTTTACTAAGGTACCTGCATGCCAAATTTCAAGCGTCTAACTTAAGACGTTTAGATTTTTCATACAACGGGATTTCCTTGCTAATTCCCGTTCCCGTGGAAATTTCGCAATATCCTGTTGCAACTAAACTTAAACTTTACTAAGGTACCTGCATGCCAAATTTCAAGCGTCTAACTTAAGCCGTTTAGATTTTTCATACAATGGGATTTTCCCGCATATCCCGTTCCCGTGGGAATTTCGCAATATTTTGTTGCAACTAAGCTTTAACTTTACTAAGGTACCTGCGTGCCAAATTTCAAGCGTCTAACTTAAGCGGTTTAGATTTTTCATACAACGGGATTTTCCCGCTAACTTCCATTCCCGTGAGAATTTCGCAATATCCTGTTGCAACTAAGCTTTGAGTTTTCTAAGGTACCTGTATGCCAAATTTCAAGCGCCTAACTTAAGCGGTTTAAAATTTTTCATACAACGGGATTTTCCCGCTAACTCCGGAGTTAGAATTTCGCAATATCCCGTTGCAACTAAGCTTGAAATTTACGAAGGTACCTGTATGTCAAATTTCAAGCGTCTAACTTAAGCGGTTTAGATTTTTCATACAACGGGATTTTCCCGCTAACTTCCGTTCCCGTAAAAATTTCGCAATATCCTGTTACAACTAAACTTAAACTTTACTAAGGTACCTGCATGCCAAATTTCAAGCGTCTAACTTAAGCCGTTTAGATTTTTCATACAACGGGATTTTCCCGCTAACTTCCGTTCCAGTGGGAATTTCGCAATATCCCGTTGCAACTAAGCTTTAAGTTTTCTAAGGTACCAGCATGCCAAATTTCAAGCGACTGACTTAAGCGGTTTAGATTTTTCATACAACGGGATTTTCCCGCTAACCCCTGTTCCAGTGAGAATTTCGCAATATCCCGTTGCAACTAAGCTTTAAATTTAGTAAGGCACCTGTACGCCAAGTTTCAAGCGTCTAACTTAAGCGGTTTAGATTTTTCATACAACGGGATTTTCCCGCTAATTCCCGTTCCAGTGGGAATTTCGCAATATCCCGTTGCACTAAGCTTAGAGTTTACTAAGGTACCTGCGTGGCAAATTTCAAGCGTCTGACTGAAGCGGTTTTTGATTTTTTATACAACGGGATTTTCCCGCTAATTCCCGTTCCCGTGGGAATTTCACAATATCCCGTTGCAACTAAGCTTAGAGTTTACTAAGGTACCTGCATGCCAAATTTCAAGCGTCTGACTGAAGCGGTTTAGATTTTTCATACAACGGGATTTTCCCGCTAATTTCCGTTCCCGTGGGAATTTCGGGAATTCCTTTCTTAGTGCACCTCTACGGTACCTAAGCTACGTCGCTTCCAAATTTCAAGGGCCTACGTTTAGTCGTTTAGGCTGTGCGTTGATATGTCAGTCAGTCAGTCAGTCAGTCAGTCAGTCAGTCAGTTTCTCCTTTTATATATTTAGATTATTCAATGTTGGGGACTGACGCCACGAAGCAAAAGTGTATCGAATTGCGAGGACTTTGTAGCAGTCACTGTTTGATTTCTAATGCAATATCTTTTCTATTATTGTAGCTTCTGTTGATTGTCATTTGTTTTCACTAAATAAAACTTTGTTAAGATAGTTGGGTTATAATTGTAATTGTTGGACGAGCTAGTCTTTGCAACCCGACGTCTTTTAGGGCTTTTTTTGTCAGTCATGTTCAGGGCAGTTGCTTCGATCATTTGAGGGAAGATTTTATCTGGGAATGAGGGGTGTAACCGTGTTTTTTTACTGTCAAAATTTGAGTCTGGTGTCTCTCATGCAAATATTTTTTGAGCGAAATCGAATTAGATATTTATTTTACCAAAACGTTAAGTACGTAGGTATATTACGTAATTCAGAACGTAGTTTAGAACGTTTAACGTCTGAATTATTGTTTCAGTAAGTATTCAGCATTCATCAGACTCACTTGGTAATACATTTGGGCAACTGTGGAACTTTTTAATCATTAACGGACGATTATAGACAACAATTAGTCTTTGAGTAATCTTCAGTGCATTGCCTTTAATCAGTCAGTTTCTAAACTAAGTTGACCTAGTAACATCAATCATCGTCATCAAGACTTGTGTCTACTATTTGCCTTTTGAACAATAGCTTCATGAGCATATTTAGACTAGGTATTATACTACGTCTAAATAGACTAGAAATAGGCTCTTTACATTTTATATGTTCTCTTTGTTACGATCCAATAAAACGAAATTAAATTTAATGTTTTGTGAAGTGTAATCTCTATCCATAGGGTGTCTAGTATGTAGTACAAAGTTACAAACTGAAGAGAGAGATAGGTTGTCAGGTCATCTACAAAAATAAAAAAATACAACTTAGTAAAAGTGCCTCCAGTTTTGAGATATTTCAGTTTAAAAAAAATTAAGCAATCTGCCACTTAAGTTTGTTGCTTGATACTGTGTCAAAACATAATTTTTACCGTTCAATATTTTCTTTACTAAAATTGTAAAACGTAGTACAGTAACAAAAAGTCCTGACTGACTGCCAATCAACGCTCAAACCAAATCCTCTATATTGAATTTGGCAGATGTTCCTTTTTGAGATTTACAAAGAAGAACAAAATTTCTGTGATTTCCAAAGGAGGAAAATCAAGCTTGCAAGCTTGTCTCTGTTATTGTGTTAACACATACGTTACGCTTGCAACCCCAAATAGGCAGAGAACGCGAAATGTTATAGAAACAAAACTGGCCATTTCACGTTTCGTATCCACTTTTGACATATAGAAAATATGGAGAGATATTATTCTAAAACCGACAGACACCACACGGAAAACTGAGTTGTATTATTGTTTTCGGGTTTAGAAAAACACCTTTCCATTTCTTCCGTGGATGTCGTAAGAGGCGACTAAGGAATTACGTTAAGGAATGTTTTAAGTGACAGGTTAGCAAACTGTCACTATTATACCTGACAACTTAAAACCTAAAAAAAATGCTAGAAGTGGCCACGAAACGTGAAATGGTCATGGTTTTGTTTATGTAGCGTTTCGTCCGCTCTGCATACCCCATTAGGGAACACAGGCGTGACGTATGTATGTAACATTACGTGTTAAACAGTTTTTTACTAAAAATAAAGTATGAATACTTAGCACCGCAAATCATACTTTGTCATATTCATAGGCCACACACAGCCATGATGTCATTGTACGCGGAATTAGAAACCGAGCACACACACACACATCCGTACATAGAACCAATAAAATGGCTGTCACGTAACAAACATTAAACTTGGCATGTTCGACCCAAATATTCCGATAGACCTGCAGTGCAAATATTTGGCACTTGCATCGACGATGTGTAACTAATGCAGGTCGAAATTTAGTTTGTGTAAGTGTCACCGGAAAATGACAAAATCCGTAAAACTAAGTGTAAGCTTTCGTAAGATTCCATACTAGAAACAAAACAAAAACGCCCGCGTTTTCGCAAAATTTAATATCAAAACCTAATCTGATCTAAACTATCATAATCTATCCTAACCTAATACGATAATTTTACGAAACTGTGGGCGTAAAATAATAAAATTTGTCTGTCGTTGAGAATCTCACGGAAATTAAAAAAAAATCCTAAAAAAAGTTAGGAAAAGTATAAACTTACGGATCTCGTTATTTTCCTGTGACATATGCATTTTGAATACACTTGTTCAAATAGGTAAGTGGCATTTTTAGTTCCTTCAAATAGTGTTCAAAGTTTTTTTTTTTCACAAGTGTGCGTAATTTTTCAGTTTTATATAATTTACTGTTGCTCCAAGACTCTTAAAACCAAAAAGGTCGTATACCTATCTAGTCACTTCATTTAGGTATTTTATATGTTTGTCACACCCTGGGTAATTTAATTTAAAATGAAATGGTCATTGTTGTAGCGATAATAATTTATAATAGATTCGTGTGTGATTCCGACTCGCACTGCGCCTGTTTTTACTTTTAGTTGGTTCTATTTCCGACCATTTTACAAAATCTACGAATGCAATTATACCTAGTCTAAAAAGCCTACTCCCTTTTGCGCAGAATTAAAATGTCTTGGGAATAAAATTGGACACAAATTCTTCACAGAAAGGTATCAAATCTATTCAAACGACGTTTCTTATTAACTGTGCCAATCGGAGCATTTTACGTAGACGACATGCTATTCCTTCAATATCGCTAAAAGCGTATTCGCAGGCCGTCATGCTTTTCCTATGACGTACTCTTGACGAAGGTTCAAAGAGCGACAGCCGTAAATTTTCCGCATCACTCCACAGTGGAGGTTTGGGAAAAACTAGACCGCCATAATCGGTATACGGGAAAGAAAGTTATGTTCCGAGGATAATGGGTAAATGAACTAAACTCATACATACATACATGCCTACAGAGCACACGAAACGGTTCAAAGACAAAACCTTGACAGTTTCACGTTGCATGGCGACTTCTAGGATATCCTTTTAGGTTTTGTGTTGGCAGGAATAATAGCGACAGGTCGCTAGCGGATAAAACGGATTCAAGCCGAGATTAGCTCGACATGTTTAGGGCGACTCCTGACACATCATCAGGAGCAACGCGCCATGGTGGCTAGCCAGTACGGTCTCTAAACGCATGATAATCTAAACCATTGTCATTCTCATTTCTCATGAAAACTTCATCGAGAACACGTATATTATGGACTCACCGCCCCGCAGTCTACTAAACCACGTCAATAATAGAACTGACGCATCGTGACGTCATGAGCATGCAATTATTATTAACGCATAACGGCTGACAACAATGACTCATTATCATTAGCAATTGCACGCGGTGAATTGGGGTGCAGCGGAATTGATGATTTTGAGGATAATGAAGTGGTTTAAGCTCAGTTTATGTCACTGTTGTATAAGCCGCCTGAACCTGAAGGGATACATATAGGCTTAGATAAAATTTTGCATTCTAATGTCAAGCGAGTAGATATCCGAAACCGTATGATAGTATTAGTAAGCTTGTATGAAGATCGAATGTCCGGATTGTAGCAAGTCGAACAAAGTAGTCTCTGCCTACCCCTGTGAGAAAGAGCCGTAGCATGTTGTGTGCTCTGTCTACCCCACTGCAATAAAGTCGTGATGTAAAAAAATACAACCCATGCGGCTTTATAATATTAGTTCAGATAACCGAACGGATGTTTTAGAATTTCTCTTCACGTAGATAACTTTTTAAACTTCAAAGAGCATTTGAATAAAGTTGTATATTCGGTAATGCACCCATATGAATCTTAATTCCACGAAGAATCGCACAAAACAGATGCCACTGAGAACTGAACAAACAAACACACAAGCATTGCCTTGACCAATATTCTTTCATCTTCAGTAGGCGGATAGGTTTCTAGGCAATCATTAGTGCTTTGGTGTCTTTAATAATAGAATGGAACCATACGGAGCAACAAAGTGGGCGTAAACGCGGTACACTTAACTATGCGTCTAGTCAGCTTAAATGAATACGATATTTTTTAGTCGTTGGTTACTTACTTACCTACTTCGTACAACCCAACGCGGGCGACCGACCCTCTTTTCGTAAATCTACGTACCACTTCCCGAAAGAAAGCAATAGACTCCGATCCTCAGCACCTATTCTTTAACACGTTCGCTGCGATATTAGGCCTAAGGGCCTAATACGTCGACTCCCAGTCGGTGCGGGAGGAAAATATGGTGTACTCGCGTCCGTGCGAAGCGTGTATTTCGTAGATTGTTCAGAGTACAAAGGAGACAAATATCTAGCTTTGTGAATATTTATAAAAGGGCTACTAGTTCTGATAATAAAAATAGTATTACGCTTTTAGACCTAATATCGCACTGAAAAATAAAATGGTAATTACATGCGAATATTAGGTCTGAAGGCCTAATATAAAATAACAGGCATATCAACCTAATGTCGCACTGATTGGAGGACATTTTAATTTAGTGTTGTGCTGTGTAGTGGTTAGTGCATGACGTCATTACGATATTGGCATGTTATTTAACAGTGATAGTGCAAAACGTAAGATAAAACTACTTGGGAGTATTATTATTCAACCGGGATCAAGTACCGGTGCACTTTCAAGATCAAGAAGCCCAAAAAAATCTGAAAAATAAAGAAATCACTTTTTGTTTAATGCCAAAAAAGATATTGTGTAAATGTTACATGCAGGTATAAGTTGTGTTTTTTAAACACTATAAAATGTTACCTGCAATAAACATATTTTATTACTTTACTTATCGACTATTTTTTCCCCATCACTAATATAAACCTTAAATATGGCATTAATTAGGTGCGATATTAGGTCTAAAAACCTAATGTTTTTTTTGACGTTTTTCTCATATATAACAATCGGTAACCTCGGGCGAAGCCAGTGGGGCATAAATATACTCAATTAAAACAGCATAGATACTAAATTTGCGTGATTTTGTTGATTTTCAGAGAAATAATTGAAGTTTTATCAACCTCTAACCTTTAAGGTCTTTAGGCCTAATGCCGCACCACCTGAAAGTGTACGTCTTAGGCGTTTTGACCTAGTAACGCACTAGAGGGAAAACTTGAAGAATTGTTACCGCAGCTAACGTGTTAAGTTAGCTATTTAAGTGTCAGGGGTAAACAATTGCGAAAGTGCTCCAATAAGATCTCTCTCCAGGCAGATGTTATGCCTGAGAACCGAAGTCCACAGAGAGAAAGTTGGAAGTTCTATTTATGCAACCTATCTTCGATACTTCGTTGGTGCGATGCAGGATTGTTTAGTTCGGCTATTCGACGATAGGTGGCGTTAGGGCGCTACACAGTCAACACTAAACTACTTAGCAATTACGAAAAGGTACAATCAAAGAAATTGATACCTGTACCACTTTGTACCTTTTGATAATGAGTTTCATATTGCTTTGATTAGTATACAGTATGGTATGTCGTAGTGACATTTCTTGTAAAAAGGTACAAATTCTTTGACTGTACCTCACTATTACAATACTTAAAAAAAAACAATGTTTAGCTGCGCTTCATCACGTAAACACAGACCGTGTGTTTTAGCACTGAGATCATCATCCAGTCATTTTACTACTAAAGTTATTGTTACTGTTGTGTGGTAAGACGGACCCATTGTTCGGTGAAATACAATAAATAGGAATGTTTGTAACCCACATAGTAGTACTTGATGTTCTGTTAGTTATGTAAATACTAATTATGAGTAAGTATTTGCATTGTGTTACTTCTTATTCAACGATTGATTTTTTGTGATCTTAACTGCACAAGTATATTCGTATACAATGAACGTAGTGTGTTTCGTATCATGCCTAATAACTTTAAGTACAAACAAAATCAGATCTTTTTTTACAAACTCATAAGTCATAAGTAAACATAAATTGTTCATGAAGAACAA
The DNA here is from genome assembly GCA_005406045.1 of Adoxophyes honmai. Lineage (NCBI taxonomy): Eukaryota > Metazoa > Arthropoda > Insecta > Lepidoptera > Tortricidae > Adoxophyes > Adoxophyes honmai. Next base: position 65,444 of record BHDV01013077.1, read on the forward strand.
CGAACAAATCATTTTCATAACTTACATACATACTTCACGCCTGTATTCCAAATATAGTAGGTAGAGCACACGAAACGCTACGTAGTCAAAACCAGACTATTTCACGTCCTGTTGACTTTTGGTCTCAAACATTGATAAAAGAGGCAGCCGTACCAATATATAAATGTGAAAGTGTGTTTGTGTGTTTTGTCCGTCTTTCACGGCTAAACGGAGCGATGGATTGACGTGATTTTTAAGGTAGAGATAGTTTAGGGCATGGAGAGTGACATAGGCTACATTTTGTCTCTTCAAAACCCCCCATTTCCCTAAAGTGAGGAGTGGAAGTTTTCAAAGTAGAAAGCTATAAAATTGGTATGTATGCTATCTCTTCTGTGATACCCCGGGCAAAAGCTTCATCGCGCGCGGGAGAGTCTACCCGTCACTTTCTAATGTCTCTAGTTAGATAGTGACAGGTATAGTCTGAAACTGCGCGTATCTCTACTCGCGCCCTGTCGTGCTAGGCACGCCTAAAGCATACCTGCATCCATTTCCTTAATCACCTCTTACGATACTATAGAAAGAAATGGATCATCTTTTTCTTCTAAATATCAAGGAAGGTAGTCTTGAGGTAAAAATAACTCTTTAATAACGCTCCACCGCAAATATAGGTCTTGACGAGTTCTCGTCTCGAACTCGAGAAAAACTTCTACGGACCTATATGAAGCCATAACTTTGTATCATCATTCATTTTGATTACTCCTGTACGTGATAGTTGCAAAAGTGTGGAAAGAAAAGACTGTTATTACTTTATTGCTTAGAGCATTCATTTAATGCTTTCTTTCTTTTATTTTCATCCGGCTAGGGATGAAAGTGGGAATCTGCGCCCGACCACTCTGTAAGGCTAAGCACGGATACGTTGCCACTTTTTAGGGTTCCGTACACAAACGGTGAAAACGGGACCCTATTACTGAGAGACTACGCTGTCTGTTCGTCCGTCCGTCTGTCACCTGGCTGTATCTCACGAACCGTGCTAGCTAGACCGATGACATTTTAGAACTTATAGAACTTTAGAAATATTATATACTAAAAATGAGGTACACTTTTAATTGAAAAAAAAAGTATAGTTTGATAAGTGTTTTGCAGACTGTACCTAAGGTGTGTTTTTGTATTAATATGACACAGTGTCAATAAGTACTTACCTACTTATTTGTTTGTTCGCGCTGTAAATAATAATTATATTATGTAATAGAATAATTATAGGCATACGTATACGCATGACTCAAAATCCAGAAATAAGCTAAAAGTGGCATAGAAACGAGAAATAGTCACGGTTAAGTCTAAGTAACGTTTTGGGTTCTCTGCCATTTGGGAATACAGGCGTGATGTACCTTATAAAATATAAGGTCAAAATTATTCAGAACCAGCGTTTCAAAATACGACAAAAAAAAACTAAATATGTTATGCAAAAAGCTTTGACCTTCAAAGAATCCCAAAAGAACTCAAACGCAAAATAAGATAAAGTAACTTATTTAATCAACCATCCAAGATGGCGCTAACGCGAATTTAACAAACAACTAAACAAATCGGATGTAATACAAATCAATTCCGGAATTCCCGTAATGCCCTTTTCTTATTCATGTCCAAGTATTACAATAACTTATCCAATATCCCTTCAGTGTAAAAATACGAAAGTTTGGAATTAAATTTGCTAACACTCTCCGAGGGCTTCGCATTGTACTGGGATCTACAGGGAGTTTTAGATTTCGTTTAGCTTTGATAATACTTTGTGGTCGTATTTAAAGTTTTATTATATATTTTAATATACACATATATCACTCCTGTATTATGAAACGGGGTGGCCAGGACACACAAGATGTTACATTGATAAAGTTACGACTATAGTATTTGGCATCAATTTTGGCACGATTTTAGAGAGAACGAGGGAGAGAGAGAGAGAGAGGGGGGGGGGGAAAGAGGGAGAAAGAGAGAAAGAGAGAGAGTGTAAATTCACGCAGCACTTTTTCCAGTTAAAAGCGATGCACGACTTTAGTCTTTACGTTTCATATTTGATTGTTTAAAGTTAGATAAAAGATGTACCTGGGCCAATCAACTATTTTGTGTTGTTATTCTGTCCCGTAAGTCAGGGGACAACTGTGATAGAGTTGCTTAGAAAAA
>BHDV01013077.1:76473-93837 GCA_005406045.1 Adoxophyes honmai
ATTTTTTTCTGATCATTTCTAAACTATAAAACACAAAAGGGTACAAGTCGAGTTGTATCACTTTTCACAGGAGGCACAGAAGTCATAAAAAGAATATCCTCTATTTTTATCACACTTAGGAAGGAAGCCAGCAATAACTGCCGTAAAAGGCGAGACGTGGCTGTCATTGATAATTTCGTATTCAAAGACTGAGGTCATCGAGAAACGATGTCAAATGATCCTATTTGGGTGGAGAGATAAGTTCAACTTAGTTTTAAGTGTTGGTGGGCGGGATAGTTGGCAAAAACAGCAAACTTGAATGCGTTTCATATTTGCCGTGACTTAAAATATCAGCGCCGCGTAGGTTTAAACGTAACCGACGAAAATCCTAACTGCAACGAAAATAAATTGAAGCTACGTAGGTACGATGAATGTGTACTGCTGAGGAAGTAAAAACCAACATTCTCCACGTAAATAAAAATGTATTATAAGTAGGAAAGATACAGCTCATATAAAAGCTTTAAAAAACCTATTATCAAGTCCTTTCGATGATTAGATAGACGAAAATGAGATGCCCATTGGCATGAACTATGTAATAGCTCGTTTAGAAGCTAAAGGGTCTAAAGCACTTAAACTTATTTGATTAAGAGATCCAAATAGTAAAGTTAGAAGAGACTCAATATTCAAAAATTGTTACTATATCAGCACATGCATGCGGAAGATCTGATTTTCTGCTGTTGTCCAAACAAAATGAAATAAATGCATCAACGTCCGTTCGGAAACGTACGAAAAACAAGGTTTTATGTAAACAGTGGCTTCCTGCATAAACTAATTAAAAACTTTCTGTTTGTAAAACTGTGTAGGAAGAGAACTATGGCTTCTAGTAAAACAGAAGCGTACTCGCTTTTCAACCGCAGTATATCCCCGGCCATAGTAATTATGTTTGAGTTTTATTGTTCCACGTTGTTCCCACTCGGAAACGGCTCCAATGAAGAGCTGCCATGGTTTTCAAGGCATCCTTGAGAAACAATTAGATTTCTTAGAAATAATTTTAATAATTTGAAATGACCCAGTGAGGGTATTTTTCATTATAATCGACACTTCCTACGCAGAAGGTCGTAACGTTAAATTTGACATTTTTCAGGAGAGCGATTATAAAATACTTTTGTGTGTTTTAAGTAACAGAAAATAGATATGTGTATTTACTGCAAAATCAATTATTATTTCGGTAATATTTCACAAAATTCAAAGTTACGACTTTATTCCAACTCTCTAACTAAGTATGTTACGACTGTTTACGTTTGAATAATGTCACATGAACAGGTTGTATATGGTCGTAAGTATGAGTTACGACCCATAACTTAAAAAAATGTACGAAGTAAAAAGTAGTAACTACGATTTTTACACATGCATAGAGTCGTAACTTCATAGTTTCGACGATTTGCACGGGGTACGCATGTTTGTGGCGTATACAGTTGCCAAGATACGACGTCGTAAGTCTGGTGTCATAAGTCGGACCTCGGCCCATTAGAACGACGCAAATCGTCGAATGTTGTAGTGCGACCATTTGCGTGGGTCAATTCAAATGATACGACTTTTAGCGACTAGAAAACTCAGTAAATAACAAACATATTTACATTTTTGTTTCTGGAAGTTGTGGTTTGGATTAAAATAAGTACAATGAGCCAAAAATGTAGTTTTCAGCAAAAACAGAGTTACGACTATTTGCGTTGGAGATGCCGTTTTCTACCATAGTATACCGGGCATATAACAAACAAATATCATTATTAAAAATCCAAATGTTTATTATGTGTGTGTGTTTGTTACTTCTTCACGCACAAACGGTTAACCTATGTTTGTCATAATTTGGAAAGCAGGAACCTGATTCTTTTTATCCCGGAGAAATGCATAATTCCCGCGTGATTGACGTTACTGAAAAACGTCTAGTTAAACTTTATTTATTGTAGTTATAAGCCAGAGTAACCGAAACCGTCGAGCGTGTATGACAAGAGTGATGAATGTGAGTGAAGCGAGAGAAGTATGTCAGAATAGATGCGAATGGCGCTCTGTTGTCTCTGCCTACCCCGCAGGGAATAAGGCGTGACGGTTATGTATGTATGTATGTTATAAGCCAGGTATTTAAAAACATGTAATAGTAGGTATAGGAAGCTATGCAGTCACAAATATAAAACCGTCCTGGCGTAAATAAACATCAAAGAACAAAAACAATCCCATCCACTTCACAAAGTCAACTTTGTCGAAAGTTGTCAAAAACCGTCAGAATTCACTTCATTATAAACTCGTATATTGCCGAAGTTTTAATTAACATTGTAATATGACTCATTATCAGACCCTTCATTGAGAAAGAACTGAGAACTCCACATGGTCCCGAAAACGTGATAACCTTTAAAATAGACGAGAGACCAAGCAAAAATGGGTTTTATTTAAATACTGCTAGGGTCTTTGTAATGAGATAAGTGTGACCTAAATAGCTGTTTGAACGAATGTTAATTGATTAGTCCCTTTGTTTCATGATCTGTGTCGCAGGAATGCTGGCAAATTAAATATTTGAATGTTGAAGGCGTACTTACTTTGGGAACGATTTGGTTCCAATTTGTTTTATTCGCTTTAAGACCTAATACTCCGAGATATAGGCAGGCGTACCGTTACTGAGAAAATTTGTATCGTCTGACATGTTGACAATAATGAGTTCTTTCTCTAAGGCCCTGTTCAGTAGCACTCGCGAATAGGCCGCGTATTCGAGTACATTGCTTCTTCACGATGCGTCGTAATTTTATTAAGCGTAACAAATGCAGCAATGAATAGTAAAGCTCTCTCTGGACTGGACCTAAATCAGAGCAAGCCAGCCATAAAAGAGTTAGATAATAAAGCGGAGAAAGGAAAAACAGATGTAGACGTTGATGCGAGATATTTTTATTTCTGTAACTCAATCTCACAAAACGCACTCATTTTTCACAGAACTCTTCTTCTTTTTGAGCTTCTTGTCTATTTCATTGAGGTAAACCAGCAGGTCCTTCAGGTTGCCGGTGGCCTCGGCGTCTCGATGTATTGTGCTTACTACTCCAGAGCTCTATCACGATGTAGGATGGACTTGCGAACAATATCATCCTCCACTACATCTGCAGTCCCAGCTCAACTCTAAACAAGGGACTCTGTGTAACTTCCAGCAAGTGTGTGTTTGAAAAGGCGTGTCTAAAGTAGAGTCCATTTCACCTCTAATCATGTGTTCTCTTGACTTGCGTATCCAATCTTAAGGTCCATACATAAGGCTGGTATGAACATTGGTGATTTAAGAGTAGCGTTACACAAACCCGTAGATCACCTAAGCGTTAATGGCAGCATGCCCTCATAGCTCGCGCCGATCCAATTAAAAATGTCAACCCAATTAACACCAAAGGGAACATAATTGCTGTATTTATGATAGTTAAATTAAGGGCCTCTTTTGAATTTTCTCACGGCCCTGGCCGAGTTAAACGGGAGCTGTTACTGTCGGATGCTTCATCATTTTACACAATATTTAATGAAAGTGACACAATGATTAAAAATGGGTGCGAAACGTGAAACAGTCGTGGTTTTATCTGTGTAACGTTTAGTGTGCTTTGCTGACCTTTGGAATACAGGCGTGATGTATGTATGTATCTAACAATTCACACGCCTTCACCATAAATAGCAGTTTGATGATGACTTTCCGCGAAACCATTTTTTGGGTTGAGAAATCCATCCAATCCATTTATGTTTTTTATGTCCTGCAATAGAATTCATTTTTAAAATACATTTTACTTCAATAATAAACTTTAAAAGAACTAAGAGGTACTTCTAATGAAACATACCTGGTTTAAGCATCAACTTACTTGTCAGACATCTTCCCGTTTATCACAGACTCTAAGATCACTTCACGAATTCGTTAAATTAAGCACAAATGTAAGTGATATTGTGCCTGAATCAACGAAAGCTAGAAATAAATTGGTATTTCATAAGTCATGTGTGGGTACGGGTCGTACACAAGCAACCATAAAATACGAGTAGCGAAAAATATTAAAACGCCATTTTTGACGGCCATGACATTTTTCAAGCGCGCCAAATATCGTAAAAATGCATGAAGTTATTTCCCGAGATTTTTCTAGAAATCAGAAGACGTAGAACGTTCTAGGTCTCTGCAACGGAAGTTCATTTTATGGGAAAGCATTTTTCTTACGAGAGAATGAACTTCAATGGCTTTTGTACATTTGCTATCAAAGCGCTATGTATTTCGTCGTTGAGGTTTTCTGTGAGTAAAAAATAAAAAATGTCTTTCACTTTTTTTATAGCAATGTCTAAAAATAACGGAACGGCTGACTGTCAAGTATTTCAACGTTACAGATTTGTTTTGATGCTTTACTTATTTGTAAAAGGAAATGACGATTTGGGACACAAATTGTACGCGTATTTCAAGACGTGTCCGCCCACTACACAATATGAAACAAGTACAGAAATAACTTTTAGGCATGAAAATTTTGTGTCATAATAAGTTTAAGTAAGTAAGTAAGTATCATAATAAGTGTAAGTAAGTTTTAGTATTCATAAGTAGTATATCAATAGGTAATGTATCTTTACTTTACATGACTAACTTCAGTTCACGTGCCGAATAAAATGTTTGTCGCCGTCGTCTGTGTAATTTTTCACCGGAAAGACAAAATATGGCAGCACGGCCAAATAAAGTATCAACCTTGAAATACAATGCAAGTAACATTAGCATGCATATTTTAATTTTATTTTACAAGTAAAGTTGGCACCTAAACACTTGAAGAATATCTTAGCCGCCTGTCGCACTAATATTATAAATGCGAAAGTGTGTTTATGTGTTGGTTGTTACCTCTTCACACCCAAACAGCAGGACCATTGATTAAAAGTCAACTCAAAATTAAACTACAATTTAATACGTCAGTTTGTCAAAATATTCAGTTAGTGACACATTTCAAAGCTAATAACGTCTCTTAATTTTACAGACCTTCAGTTTACTAATAGGAATTAAATAAAAATCGATTAAGTGCGATTTGAACTCGCGCTCGAAGAGTTCCGTACGAAAAACTGCAATAAAAAACACGTTTTTTGTATGGATTCCCCCTTATATATTTTAATTTAATTATTTACTTCTAAAGTACATATACAACTAAATATTCTGTGAATGCTTCCAGTGTCTACCTGTTACAGTTATTTATATCGACCCAAAAACACCAAAAAAAACAAGACTGTTCTATGGGAGCCCCCTCAAATATTTTTTAATTTAATTTTTGTATTTGTGAAAATTTCAACAGTTTAGCTAGCGCGGTTAATAAGATACAGCCTGGTGACAGACGGACGAACAGCCAAGTCTCAGTAATAGGGTCCCGTTTTCGCCCTTTGGGCTTAGCCTAAAAAGCAACACAAGTGCATTTGTCAATGCGTTCCAGGAATGCGATCAATTCCAATTCAGCCAATGATGGAAATAAAGCGATTATGTCACTGCGCTGAAGAGTTGCATAACACGCATGCTCATAACGATCACTAAACGTCAATCACAATGAGGCATAAGCTCTGCTTATTACTATGGAATGGCGTGATGACATGAGTATTTAGGCCTTCGCGCCCACAATCTTGCATTGATTGCGTTTTCAACGCCATCGAATATGGTTTATTGGTTTTGAGCGCAAAACACATTAAAGTTGTCAATGTGTGAACTAAAAGATGAGACTAATTAAAAGGCGATTTTGGCTAAGGATCAAGTTAGAGGCAAGCTACCCCTTTCCTTTTATACACTTAATGCCGGGAGCAGGCTGTCTACCAATTACAGGCGCGCCGGGAAACAGTCGAAGGGTTATTACAGGTTAAATAGTTTGGCGTAGTTATTGTTCATTCATTACTAATGAATCTCGCGATTGTTTCACATTCAAAACTAAGTTATTTTATTACCTATTGTATAATGACAAAAAGCCCTTGTGTTATATCATCCACCTACACTGATTCCGTCATCGCTCTAAAATCGTACTGATTAATATATCACGCCTCTGTTTACACCAGAAACCTATAACTCAAAATTGTTGAAGACACGTCCGCGCAATAAAAGAGTGACGTAACAGCCCAGCAGGGCTTTATGTGTTTATAGTGAAATAGGTCGGCTCGTAAAGAACAGCTTCTAGCTGGTGCAAGGCAGAAGTAGAAGCGGTGTTGGGACAGTTATTTGGGTCTCTAGGCCGATTTGTTATGACACTGTTTTAATATTTTTAATACCGAAGGGAGGTTACCTTTTACGAGTTTTGTGCATGTTTATTAAGCTGTATAAAAACACAGACATACAATAATAGTCAATGTCTTACAAAAGTTTACAAAATCAGAACTTTGCTTATTATCAGCTATGATATGATATTAATTCTGTCTGTTATTTTTTACAAATATACGGTAAAATTACCCATGAGACTCACTGATATTGAAATAAAACGGATACACTCACGTTTTTATATCGAGATTAGCGTCACATATTTGGGAGCAACGCACCAGCAGACCCGATGATTATATATAGTTACGAATTGCCCCGAAACGTGTATTGTATCGAGCTAATCTTGATAAAAATAAAGGGATTCTGTCTGTTTCCCTATAAACTGTACCATAATAGAACGAAACAAAGGTTACAAAATGTAACGACTAAAGCAAGTCTTGATGCTGGTTTTGAAACAAAAAATATAACATTGCATGTGTCCTAGCTACACCAGTTTTATTTACATTTAAGACAGTATCCTGCTGTGGCATATGGTCAACATTGAAATGATATTTTTTTAATCCATTTTTGGTTACGCTAATTCCTCTAATTTGGCACACTGCCTTCTCAGATGGTTTATGACGTTAGTGTTTTAGTCCAGGACTGCAATTGCCACTGGACGGAGTTTAACTTCCTTTTGTTGTGTGAATTACCGAGAGCCGTGGAAAACAGGGCAAGTGGATGCAGGCTAATGGAAAAAGTTTCCCCATGAAAATGGAATGGTAGAGCGATGCCACACGACCGTTAAAGGATTTCCGAGGATTTAAAGATTCGACGGTTATGGGAAAATGAAGGTGCGGTAAGCGAATGTTGCAGAGTTGTTTACGTCTGTGTCACTTGAAGAAGGTTTCGTAAAACTTACAAGTCAAACACTACTTGATGTCAACGTGGGTGTTAAGCAATCGAAAAAACAACGTTATACCGATCAATTTGGTTAGTGATGTCAAGTGTTGAATGTCAGCTCGGAATAAGTCATAAAGTCATAAACATAAAATATCCAAATAAAGGTAAACAACGACAGACAACCAACTATCACGTTAAATACATTAAATGCTGAAGCGGGTTTTACACTCGTTCGCAGTTCATTGTTAACTCAAAATCACCAGGCAAATCATTTAACTCTAAGAAGTCTGAAATGAAGAACACATCATCTGTAATAATACTCCACTTACTCTAACCCAGATTAAACACTACCTTCACGTTATCATTATCATCAGCTTATTCTCATCCACTGCTGGTAATAGGCCTTCCCCATGTCGTGCCACTGAGCATGATCCTTGACCACTCCAATCCAATCGTCAATCTTGTGAAGATCATCCACTCTACCGTGTCTGACTTCATGTACCTGTGTAGTAATATTTGGCTCTTATGCCATTATTGTTACTTTCAATTCACAATCCTGCTCAAAACTCTCCTTAGCTGTTTGAAAATTGTGCCGTATCGTGAATAGGAAGTTAGAAACAATAATGGCTTATGTGTCGCATAACCCCCTGTGTTATCTTGACGTATTGTATCGTAAAGTATGAACTGATGTAAAGCTACTGTTACACATGCTCTAAAATAGCATGCTAAAATGCTTGCTATTGAGTATGCTCAATACGTGCATGCTTATGAGTTGTTCACATTTGCTAGAAATAAGCATGCTAGTTTTAAATACGCTCCTGAATAAGCATGCTCAAATCCTGTTTAGACGCGCTTAAAGCTCGCCCCTTTCACCTGCGCCGCAAGTAACATGCTCAAAAATAGAATGCCTGTCGATTTTTAAGCAAAATCCAGAAATGAGCATGCTAATTTTGAGCAACACTCCGACACACATGCTACTAAGTGGCAACTGCTCAAAAGAAGCATGCTTTCATGCTTGACATGAGCTTGTGTAACAGTACCTTAATGCTGACCGTACGTTAGTTTTACTGCAATCGACGGGTGCAAGATGTGGCCACTAGAACATTCTTTTAATTATAACGTTGCCCAGTTTTTAGGAAGCGTGATTGGCTAAAGCTGTAGTTAACCCGTTGAACTGTTTTCACGTGTGGGATCTGTTTATGTTCGTTTTGTTTATATTATAGTCGCTCCTCCGTGTTTCTATTAATACATTTTTGTATTACACTAAGTTTATCTGTTGCGTAATAATGATTCATGGTTAAGGAAATCATATATACCTACTTCCCATTTTATTTTACAGTTCGTTGAATTTTCAATAGACTCCATAAGATTATATTCTCGATGCCATTTGAGTGTGATTTTTTTGTGAAAATTCATACAAACTTCATCATCAGGCAGGCTTCTTTTTCTCAGAAGGGTTAGGCAGAGCACATGAAACATTATACATTAGCATTCTTTTTAGATACTTTTTTACTTTTAAATTTCAGATTTTAAGTTACCCAATAAATTTGAGACGGTCAAAACATGAGAAGATAGCAAAATCTAAGTAAATTGCTAGAAAAGGTGGTTCGTCGTTACAAATTCGGAGTCCCACTGATAAATCAGAAACGTAATGCCATTCGTAAAGATAAAAACTTCAGGCATTCAGCCTTCAGGCAATGTCTCATTCGTAAGCACAGGAAAGCCAATATTCGATTCCGCCACGCAATATCGAGTGATGTATTTCCTACTTGGGAATAAAATTATAGTTTTATAGGCCCACCTGTGACACCCAGGAAATTATACGTTTGTACTCCTTTTGTATACCTTTTTTTTTTTACTTGTTGGGGATGTGTTACAAAAAGATTAGGTCAAGAGTACCTGCTCGTAATCGATGGGAGATTTTAAAATGCGGATGAAGCAAATGAAGTAACGATCGTAGCAAGGGAAACAAAGTAGTCTCTGCCTACCCTCTAAGAAAGAGGCGTGGTATGTTATGCGTGTAAGAAGTAGAAAGATGACATCACGGCAACAAATTAACTGCCCTTTCCTATTTGGGTCAGTCAACATTTTATGTCTCTGGTTGTCATGGTGATATGTCTTTAAGTAAAGTGACTATCTATTTAGGATACAGTGCACAGTAAGTTAAATATAGGTACTACTATACTGTACATGTATTTACTTCTAGCTCTAGCATGAAACGCTGCAGATAAATCTGATCATGCGCGAAACAGAAGAATATATGTTATTTTGTGACTAATGTAGTCGTAATTAGATAGTGACAGTTCTACACATAATCTGCCCGTAAAAGGTTAAAAACTTGTCACTTGACTATTGTAACTAACTGATTAAGTACGTAACCCAAACATTGCTGTAAGTGCCCAAGATACATAAAAATAGTCTCAGATTTGCCAATGTCCGAACCTTGTCGTCGTAGATCCTAGAATCTAGGACCTAGATAATATATGGTAGCTAGGAACCAAAATACAGTCAGCAAATTTAAGATTAAAGTACTTAATCATTAGTATTTCTTATGAAAATAACCTAACAAGATACTGTCAAGGCATCCGAAATTTCAATCCGATGCGTTCACGCAATCTTGTCGAATGATAATATATTATTTGCAAGGAAAGGTTACTTAGCAAAGATGAATTGTCGAGGAGGAACGATTTATCACCGTTCGATTGAGCATCTGCCGGGATCTGGGGAAATTATTTCACACCTGGATTTAATATTTTAGGGTAATATGGATATCATCTATTAAGGATGTAGTTTTGGCCTCCTCCTTTTCTTTCACGGATGTAACAGGCGACTAATGATAGGTTAAGGTATGTTTTAGGCGACAGGCTGGTAACCTGTCACTGTATTACCTCTTTCATCAATGATTTAACCTAAAATTTTGCTGAAAGTGCCAACAAACCGCGAAATAGTCATAGTTTCGATTATGTTACGTATCATGTGCTTGGCTAATCCCGTTCGGGAATAGGCTTAGCACAGCAATACGCCTGAGTCAACACGCGCGCGATATACTTACCTGTCACTTTCTGACGGCTCTAGTTAGACAGTGACAGGTACAGTCTATCTCGCGCGCATCTCTACTCGCGCCTAGTTGTACTAAGCACTCTGTTTTGATCAAACAGTGCAACCCATGGGTTTTAACTTAGAGGTTAACCTAGGGTTAGAAGCGTCGCTGGGTAGCGCGCGACTTTGAAACCCAACTAAGGTAAACGTCCCTGTGCTCGACACTGACCCAATACTTGTATAGTAAGACAGGTGACAGATGGGTGTCATCTACTGGGCGTTGAGGAGTCGAGCATTGGTACTTTTACCTTACTAACCCCATACATCTCTAAGCGCACTCCGACGGCGCTGCTGAAACGCGTGACAGTAAAATCTTATACATTTTGATTGGAGGCTTTAGGTACATCCAAATTTAGATCAGACGTGCCTCATTCCCATCCAATCTAAAATTTATGAGGCGAAAAACGACACGTCAAAGGTGTTTGAACTGACCTACTCCGCAAATTAATATCGTCATAAAAATTGCACCGAATTTCAATAGCACAGAGTCACGAAAAGCGATTGTTAAAATGCCATTCGGTGCCTAATTTCATTGAAAGCTCTCTGCTAATTGACACCAATGAAGTTGAGAAATAAAAACCCATCGTTAATCTACTTAGCACGGCTCTTTATGATCTCAGCCTAATTCTTGCGGTGGTTTAAGTATTAAAACAGTGGGAAAGCACGAGTTGGTTTTATAGTTGTGCGAGTAACTTCCAGTGTCTGGTATGTATTTTTATCGTTGTTTTATTAGTCTTTCCAATTGTTTTCTCCTCTCCGTTTTAGCTAAAGTGGATTAAACTTAATAGTTTTAGCTGCACTGCGGTTTCACTATTTTGCCGTTATACCCAGTATTCAGTATAAAAAAAAAACATGTTAAAAACTGTCCCTGATAAAATCAGCTGCATATACAAGGCAAACTCGGGAACGAAACATTGTATAATAGGGTATTTTTCTCTGTAGTTTACTGTACTGTTTAGGACAAAAGTACGTACTCACGATGAATCAGACGAGCTCAAACATGGAGCTACGTCGTTCTGTATCTAAGGATATTCAGCTTCATCATCAAGATTACCATCTAGTATCAGAACACCCCTTGACTTGGGTAGTCAATGATTCGTTATTTTGTTAAACGCACCAATCTTATCATGCCTTTATTCCCAAATAGGCTAGATAGAGCACACGACATGAAACGAGACAAATGTAACTAAAACCATGATCACTATACGTTCTGCAGCCACAATTAGCATAAGGTTTAAGCCTAGATCAAAGAGGTGTACATTATAGTGACAGGTTGCTAATCTGTCGTCTAAAGCATGCCCAGACCTGTTTTCTATTCACCACTTTCAGGTACCACGTCCAATCATAAAATAGAATGCTATACCTAGAGCTAGGTTATACCTAGAGCCTCACGAATCCGCTCGGAGAGGAGCAGAGAGGTTGTTATACTCATGTACTTATACAAACAGATCAGCTTTTTTTTCCCCAGAAACCGAATGCACTATTCCACTACTCTGTTTTGGTTTGCAGCAGGCGTGAATATAATAAAATACAAAGGATAACAGATGCCAGCATCTGGGTCAGTTCGGAGATTACTATTCCCTGCACACTGCAGTCTTAAGCTATCTTATCAGCAGTTTACCCAGGCATTATATATTAGACAGGCTATGTATTCAACTTGAGTATAAACAGTACGCTGAAACTGCACATCTTGAAGTTAAAGTAAATAATGCGTGTTAGAATCTTCACGTATGTGTAGGTATCTGAGTAGAAAAAAACTAAGCAAGTACAGTCAGCGTCTGATACATGGTTACACTTTGGTACTTTGTCACTGTGATCGCAGTGACAATTTCATGCGAGAGTTCAAATATGAGGTTAATTAGAAAAGGTACTAAAGTGTATACATGTATCAGACGCTGACTGTACGTATTATAAGTATTAGCGATCAAACCTTCCCTGGACTATGCCAACATTACAAAACCAAAATCAGCTAAATCGACCTAGCCATTCTCGATCGGACAGCAAATTCCTAATTTTTATTTACATAGATAATAGATAGATTACACAGTATTATCTAATTATTTCATTGAGATTAGTTTGATATAGTTTCGGGCCAATTCATGTGGCGCGTTGCTCCCCTCCCAATGACGGGTCACATAATTGTCCCGAAACATCTATCTACTTTTTTTTTGAGATTTTCCGATACGGACTAAATTAATTTAATGGACAGCTAATTTGTCTTATGACGAATATTAAAACTATACTATAGACCGATAGGTACTTAAAAGATGGTAAACAATCTTGACGTGTCTTTTTATTTAAACATACACTTTATAAATCAAAATCTTTACATTTTACAATTTAGGTATGAAAAAATCATTTACTTTCATAATTGAATTGTATAGTGTAACGATTTTCATTTTTAGAGTGTGTATTTCAATAAAAAGACTTGTCAAGATTGTTTACCATCTTTTAAGTACCTATCGGTCTAAAGTATAGGTGAATATTTGTTTGAAAATATTTCTTTTCTTTTGAAATGGAACAGAAAGAATTAAGTGGTCAGCCTTAGCACAGTTTTCGACCACTTACGCATGTGTTTCCAACTGGAGTAGGCAGAGCACACAAAATGCGATACAGACAAAACCATTAAGTAGTCTTTCACGCTTTGTAGCCATTTCTAGCATCATTTTAGGTTTGAAAATAGATGGAAGAAGTATAATAGTGACAGGTTGCTGGTTGATTAGTGTTTTACCCGTGTGACGTCTGGTTAGAATACCACCTCTCCATTTCTTCCACGGATGTCGTAAAAGGCGACTAAGGAAATAGATTTAGGTATACATTATGCGACAGTCTATAAAAACCAGATAGCTTTAAAAAACAAATTAGTACGAATAGCGATCCAAAAGCGAGTTAAACAAAGAGGAAAGACACACGTGAATAACGGCCCCTTTTTGCATACTAACGGGCGTAATGGTGAAACTAACTCGGCTTTGATGCACGATTTATTGGTGCAAGTTCGCTTTTTGGTGCTTCAGTACTGCAGTTATTGCACTCTGGTTGCTGCGGTCTCTGGTATAATCGTGTTCTAAAGCGAAGCAACCAATTTGGAGAGAGGCTTTTGGTGGCTGACTACGTTGATGATATTGCTGTCGATTTGTATAAGATTTGCTTTGACTGTTCAGATAGGGTTAAAAGCGGATAGATACCCCAGGAGTATAGTCTCGATTTAAATAAAACTAGTTTCGCGAATGAAACACATACCTTTTATTTATCTATCAAGAGACTGCAACTACAACTAAGTTGAGTATTTGGCGTGTTTCGGTGCGATTTCATGGGACGACCAGATGTGATGAAGGATTTTGCGGGATAGATGGCCTCTTTTCCGATGATGCTTATAATACAGGTATCCCAAGGAATTGCCGCCGGGGAGATTTGTTAAGTACACCCTGTACCTACATACTTTTAGTATGGGTATCAAAGCAGCAAAAAAAATTAAACTTTAGTGTACCGCGTTAGCGAACAACCCGTTTCTATAAAAATGAAAACACAGGCTTCAATCAACCAGCAACCACAGTTACATCAAAACTTATCTCCATTATTCTTACGAAACTGCGAAAATCGCAAAGACCAACACCATTTTAAAGATTAACAGGCTTATGAAATGTTGCGGCATCGAACAGTAAAGTGCGTGATTTTATAACCCGAATCTGTAAAGGTTGAAATAATATTGCTATTAAAAATAGTCTGTGGTATTTTATAATACTGATGCAGCTTGATGACTTGTGAGGGTATTAATCGGTTGTCAGTAAGAGCTAACAATGGCAAAGTGGTTATTCGCCATATAAGTATTCTTCTCTGTCGTTTCACTCTTGGCAGAGTGGTCGTGGTCACGTAGAGACGTCAGTTGTGCTCTCATGTGACTTTCTTGGGAGTGTAGCTGCAGGTGGTTTCCCCTTGCCTATAAGTATAATTTATCATAATATGTGACAATATCGAAAGATCTTCTATTGACAAGAAGAAAAGTTAAATTGCGTCTTATTTGCGTATTCTGTACCTTTTTATGACTATTTTGTTTGGCGGGTAAAAAACAAACAGGTAATTTGTCTTCAAAGAACAACAATGCAATACCTAATACATAAAACTTATAATTATCCTTCATCATATCGTGTGTCAAAAAGCTAATATAGTTAAAAAGCTAAAAATAAACTAACTTTTTAGCTTTACATTTGCGAAAAGCCACTCGTATCATTCACTCATTGAATGACGGAATCGGTTATTCCATTCGTTTTCCGATAACACGGTAATTATTTTCAGTCTCCTGTGCCTTTTTCTTTTTCATTACACGAAATGCAAGCAAAGTTTTTAATTAAAACGCCTGTTGCAACGAAAATAAATGGCCAGTATTAATTATGGCTCTGACTTTTTAAAAAATCTGGAATTATTCTGTGCGTAATTTTTTGGTTTGCTCTTTTTTAACCAAATAGCAAAGGCGATTAATCTTTTTTAAACTTGTTTTAAATTGCTTAAAAATTAACAAGGAAGTTCTTCATTTTTTTTTCTTTTGTTCGGGGACATTTTCTAGTCTGTGAACCGTTTTTTACCGAATAATTGTATCTTGCGGGGATGCTTTTCTTTCTTCTTTCAGTTTTGTCCGTTTAATTGAACTCAGATGTTTTTTTTTTCACAGTTCCTTCGTATTAAGGCATAATGAAGTCAATTTAAAATTTAAACAACGGACTGTATTCAAACTAACGCTTGGCTGGTTTTAACTTTAAACCCCGACGCAAAAGAGAGCATTTGAAGTATGTTTGTGACACTGCAGCTTTTAAATGCACGGATTGAAATAGAAATCTCGTTTTTTTTTAATTTCTGAGGTTTTAGGTTACTTATTCATCATTCATTTTCAAAATATTCATTCATTCTTAAAATAAAATGACTGAGCATCCAGTATTCTCTGATAAGAGCAGCCTCACGAAGATGTTTTTTTTATTGTCGTGAAGGGTAATTTTTCCATTAAAAAAATCACTATTTAAACTACGTTGACGACATGGTGATAAACAAATGTACTTTTACTAGACGACCTTAAAATAGGATGTACTTAGTGAGGAAATTAGGTCGATCAAACACTTACGAAACGCGATAGTTAGCGAGCCCTCGCTAAGTGTATGAAAGTACGTAATTCAGTAAACTGCCTTTTAGTATGACTTGAACCTACTTACTTTATTATTCTGGTAATAATAGTAATTATAGAGTTCTTAAATGAAGTAAGTAAAGAGGATACCTTCTTGTTAAAATAGTACTAAGTGGTAAAGTAGCGTGAACACGATGTGATATTGTCTATGAAGCTTTTCATGTGCTCTACCTTTATGTACTTATCTACTTACTAGCTTTTGCCCGCGGCTTCGCCCTCATTAAGAAGTATTATTATTAACTTTTAGTTTTTAAGTTTTTTAGTTTTTACGTCGTAGTAGCTTTCTGCATGCAGAGTCTCAGCTCGATCGGTTTAAAATTGACAAAGTTTCATACAAATTTTCATCCCCTATTTTATACCCCTGGGGTAGAATTATAATCAAAAAACACTTACTTATTATAAGAAGGTTTTATTTTAGGTTGATATTAAAAATCCTTAACAATAAATCCATTTTAGATTTTTTTTTCTACAATTTGAATGAAAATAATTGTCCCCAATTTATTATACAAATTTTATGTTTCCATTCCGTTACCGCCATACTAGCTAGTATGAAAAAAAAAGTAAAAATAGCTATGGATTTTTTTGGTCAACTTTTTCAATAACCAGTACATATCGATTGTGCTATTTGTGCTCTATATTCTGAGTAGGAAAATTATTTTATCCATTTATTTCGTGGATGTCGTAAGAGGCGACTAAGGGAATAGGTTTAGGTCAGTAGTCTTTAGAGTTTAGACAACAGTCGTGTCACTGTTAAACCACTTTCATCAGCTTTTAAACCTAAAATTGTGCTAAACATACCTACGAAACGTTGCATAGTCATAATTTGTCTATGCAACGTTTCGTGTGCTCTGCCTGCCCATTTGGGAACATTAGCGTGATTGTATGTACCTACCTATTGTACTTACATATACTTACTGATAGCGCAGTAGGTAATAAAGTTTCTGAAACCGGAAATGTTGCACAGCTTTCTTTAAAAACGTTATGCTCACAGTGTTACCTAGTTCTTTTAAAATTTACAATTTTCACAGTTCCACTTAAATTCGATTATTAGCAGAAACTACAAACCATTTTCATGACAGGTGAGTAGCAAACTTTTAAGTTTCTGCGAGGAAAAAGAAACGCTTAGAAAATTTATTAAGTAATAAATTAGGTTCGTACTTATTTATTTTGCACTCGTAATTATCTATCAATACCTAACGGCAGTAAAAAAAACAACTCACCTTGTAACTAAAAATCCGTCTACCAAAATGCACTCGTCACAAAAAAGTTCACTCTACGGTCGATTTTGTTGCATTATTGTTTTTAAAAATAGTTTGTCAATGTTTACTTTGTGGCCACTTGTTCAAATTTCGAACTTTACGCGTCGATCTCAAAATTTGAGAGACGTCTGTACACACTCGACAACCGGTGTTTTTCAAATGCCGCTGAACGTTTCCCGCCAATGTTTACATTGCTACACGGCTAAGTAAAGAAGTTGTCTGCCGCAGGCAAGATCTCCAAACGAGAATGTGAACTATTCGGTTGGTCGCATAGTAATCATTTCATTCAAGAATTGGTAATAGGATAACTATTTTAAAAGTGCTTAACACTACGTGGGAGTGTGTAGAAAAGCAATAACAATTTAAATGAATCGTATTATACTAGTTCCAAGTTAGTGACATCTGTTATTGAAACCCAGAACTAATACGATGACTTTGACAGATATCACCGTTACAAAATAGTACCGTGACTAATTTGCAGATGTCGCTACAGCGTTACATTACAATTTATTCATTAAAAATTTAAAAACTACAAATTTCCAATTTGTATTTTTTACTGTCAGTTGTTAAAGTTGTACTTTAACCGTGTGATTCTAATTTAAAAATAACAAAATGAAAAACACTTTTTTTTTAGGAAACACATTGATGTAGGAAGGTCCTATCGGCCCTTAACATGATAGCGCACTTGGGAAATGTTCGTTTATTAATATAAACCATATCAC